>PVLA01017578.1:0-16886 GCA_004027455.1 Hydrochoerus hydrochaeris
GGATATAACTGCATGTATGTTTGAGTGTGTAAAATAGATGACCATATTGCCGAATCTTTGTTGGATCTTTGAGCAGAAATGTTTGTAGTCTGACTGTTTGAATATTTACTATGTACCCTTTAACTTTGTAACTTGAACAACTACATCCAGGATGATAGTATGTAATTTATAAATTACTGATTTCTTAGAGGGGCTTTTTCTCATTCTCCTTTTTCTTTCTTTCTTTTAGAATTCTGTATTGTTGCTACCCTTTTTTCTGTATTTTTTTGTCTTCTCTTTAAATAAAATTTTAAAAATGTATAATTGCTATTGTAAAAAAAGAGGAAATAGGAAGTGCTATAAAAGATACAGCTGCATGTATGTTTAAGTGTGTGGGATTGATGACCATATTTCTAGGTTCTTGTTGGATTGTTGAACAGATCTGTTTGCACTCTCACTGCTTTAGTGGTCACTTTGTGTGCTTTAGTTCTGTAACTTGAATAACTATTTCTAAAAGAACAATATGTAATTTATCAACTAGTGATTTCTTACTGTTTACCTTCTTTTCTTGAAATTCTGTAATATTTCTACCTTTTTCCAGTTTTTTTCTTTTTAATTAAAAAAATTTTAAAAATCCAATTGTGTTGTTGTGAAGTGCTATGTTGCTTATATTGTTCTGTTCTGATCTGCTTAGATCTGTCCTCTTTTGTTTTATTCTCTTTAAAATAAAATAAAAATAAAATTAAATAAAAGCTGTTAGAGAGAAAAGACAGATTACCTATAAAGGAAAACCTATCAGAATCTAGCAGACTTCTCAACACAAACAATGAAGTCAAGAAGAGCATGCAGGGAAGTAGTTCATATCCTAAAGGAAAATGACTTCCAACCCAGACTGATGTACCCTGAAAAACTGTCTTTCAAAATGGATGGAGAAATAAGATAGTGCCATGACAAAGAACAGATGAAGAACTTCATGACCACCAAACCAACCCTGAAAAGAATACTGAAAGACATTCTATATACACAAAGGAAAAAGCCAAGCAAGGCAGACAATTAAACAGAGTGGAAAGTTAAAGAAGCAATAGCAGAAAGATAACATGTCAAAAATATACCAATATGTAACCGTAATAACCATTAATGTAAATGGCCTTAATTCACCAATTAAAAGAAACAGACTGGCAGAATGGATCAAGAAACAACATCCAACCATTTGCTGTCTACAAGAAACCCATCTAACCCAAAAGGAAACTCATAGACTAAAAGTCAAAAGATGAAAAACAATACTTCATGCAACAGGAACCCCCCCCCCAAAAAAGCAAGGGTAGCTATTCTGTTTGCAGACAATGTGAACTTCAAACCAAGAATGATCTGAAGAGATAAAAAGGTCACTACATACTAGTTAGAGGAAAACTTCAAGAGAAAGAGATAACAAATTTAAATACACATGCACCAAATTTGGGAGCACCCAGCTATACAAAACAGAAATGGAAAATAAGATAAGCAATAACACAATTATAACAAGAGACCTTAACAAATCATTCACACAAAAGGACAGATCAATCAGACAGAAAATCAGCAAAGAAATAACAGAACTGAATCACACTTGTGAACAAATGGACTTGATAGACGTATACAGAGTGTTCCACCCAATGACATCAGAATATACATTCTTCTCAGCAATACATGGAACACTCTCTAAAATAGACCATATAATAGCCCACAGAATATACTTAAGTAAATGCAAAAGAATTGAAATTATCCCATGCATGTTATTGGATCATAGCACCATGAAAGTAGAAATTAATGATAAAAGAAACTGCAAAAATCCCACAAACACATGGAAATTGAATAATACACTCTTGAGCAATCAGTGGGTCACAGAGGAAATTAAAGTATAAATTAAACAATATCTACAAGCAAACGAAAATACAAATACAAATTACCAGAATCTGTGGGATACAATGAAAGCAGTCCTCAAAGGAAAATTTATTGTAGTGAATTCCTACATCAGGAAAACAGAATTAACACATATAAACAACCTGATGCTACACCTCAAACATCTAGAAAAGGAAAAAAAAGCCAAGCCCAAAGCCAGAAGAAGGGAGGAAATTATAAATGTCAGAGCAGAAATTAAGAGCAGTAGTGACTAAGAAAACAATACAAAGAATCAATGAATCAAAGAGTTGGTTCTTTGAAAGCCCCTAACCAACTTTACTTAAAAAACAAAAGAAAAAACCCAAATTCATGCAATGAGGAATGAAAAGGGTGAAATCATTAGAGACTGTGGAAATACAGATTATCAATACGTATTTCAAAAACCTCTACTCTCATAGGTTCGATAACACAGAAGAAATGGACAGATTCCTAGAAACATATGAAATAACAAAGCTGGGTCAAGAAGGTGTAAAACTGCTAGATAACCCAATTTCTATTAATGAAATTGAAAATGTAATTAAATCCTTACCAACAAAGAAGAACCCAGGCCCAGACAGATTCACTGCAGAATTCTACAAGAAATACAAAGAAGACTTAATGCTGACACTCCTCAAACTATTCAATGAAATTGAAAGGGAAGCAATTCCTCCTAACTCATTCCTGGAAACAAATATTACTCTAGCACCAAAACCTGGGAAGGACCCAACTAAAAAAGAGAACTACAGGCCAATCTCCCTAATGGACATAGATGCAAAAATTCTCAGTAAAATTTTGCAAGCAGAATCCAGCAAATCATCAAGAAGGTTATACACCATGACCAAGTGGGATTCATCCCAGACATGCATAAGTCAATAAATGTAACCCACCATATCAATAGATCAAAAAATAAGAATCACATGATCATTTCTATAGATGCAGAAAAAGCTTTTGATAAGGTCCAACACTCATTCATGATAAGAACCTTATAGAGAATTGAAGTAGGTGGTCTTTACCTCAATATGATAAAGGCCATCTATGACAAACCAACAGCCAGCATCATATTAAATGGCCAAAAACTGAAAGCCTTTACCTTAATATCAGGCACAAGACAAGGATGTCCATGATACCACTCCTATTCAACATAAACCCCTAGCCAACCTTACTTTAAAAAGGAAAGAAAAAAACTCAATTAGACAAGAGAGAGAAATAAAAGGAGTAAGGAGAGGAAAGAGGAAGTTAAATTATCATTATTTGCAGATCACATGATACTTTACATGGAAGACCCCAAAAACTCCATTGAAAGACTCCTAGATATAATAAATAAATTCAGCAATGTAGCTGGATACAAAGTCAACACTAAAAAATCAATAAAGTTCCTATCCACTAACAACAAAATCACTGAAAGAAGTAAGAGAAGCCACACCCTTCACAATAGCATCCAAAAAAATGAAATATTTAAGAATTAATCTAATGAAAGAAGTAAAAAACCTATTCAGGGAAAATTATAATACCCTGAAAAAGAAATCGAAGAAGACCTCAGCAAATGGAAGGACATCCTTTGTTCATGCATAGGAAGAATAAATATTGTGAAAATGGCCATTCTCCTAAAATTGTTACACAGATTCAATGCAATGCCAATCAAAATACCACTAGCATACCTCATAGATCTAGAGAAATCACTCCTAAAATTCATCTGGAACCAGAAGAGACCTAGAATAGCAAAGGCAATTCTAAGCAACAAAGGCAAGGCAGGAGGCATCACAAGCCCTGACTTGAAGTTATACTACAAAGCCACTGTAATAAAATCAACATGGTACTAGAATAAAAACAGACCTAAAGATCAATGGAATAGATTAGAAGATACAACTACAACTATAAACACACTCAGCCACCTTATCTTTGATAAAGGGGCCAAACATGTTCACTGGAAGAACGAAAGTCTCTTTAATAAATAGTGCTGGAAAAATTGGCTCTCCATATGCCGAAAACTAAAACTAGACCCATGCCTATCACTGTGTACTAAACTAAAGTCTAAATGGATCAAAGATCTAAATATTAAAACAGAACCTCTAAATTTTTCAGAAGACAAAGTAGGTATAAATCTTGAAGACATAGGGGTAGGTAGAGAATTCATGAACAAGAATCAAACCGCACACAAAATACTTCACAGAATCAATAACTGGGATCACATCTTAATGAAGAGGTTTTGAATATTGAAAGAAATCTCCTGCATAGTGAAAAGAAAACCCACAAAATGGGGAAAAAAATCTTAGTGAATGGTCCCTCAGACAAAGGACTACTGTCCAGAACATATAAGGAATTAAAAAAAAATCAGATCTCCAAAATTCAAAGACTTATTCCAAAAATGGGCATCTGAGATCAGTTCTCAGATGAAGAATTACAAATGGCAAACAAATACATGAAAAAATGTTCAGCATCATTGGTCACTAGAGAAATGCAAATTAAAACAACATTGAGGTCCCATCTCAGTCCAGAAAGAATGGCCAGGATAAAGAAAACTGCCAACAAGAAATGCTGGAGAGGTTGCTGGGAAAAAGAAACACTTCTGCACTCTTGGTGGGAGTGTAGACTGGTGCAACCACTGTGGAGGTCAGTCTGGAGATTCCTCAAAAAGCAGGGATTGGAAGTCCCATTTGACCCAGCTATTTCACTTCTGGGCATATTCCCAGAAGAACTGAAAACATCATACCACAGTGATACATGTGCACCCATGTTTATAGCAGCACAATTTGTAATAGCCAGATCTTGGGAACTACCCAAGTGTCCATCAACTGAGGAATGGATAAAAAAGAATGTGGTATTTTTATACAATGGAGTACTACTCAGCTATAAAGAATGATCACATTGACATATTTATAAATAAATGGGTGCAACTTGAGACCATACTCATAAGTGAAATAAATAAAACTCACATTTATAAGTACCATGTAGTTTCCTTAATGTAAGAAATGGTAAGAGTACATAAGATTTTGTGGTTATCGTGGTTCCCCATTACATTGCTTTGAAGTCTTATAATGTTTTCATTCATTAGTTGGAATGGTTTTATTCTGTTTTGTTTGATTTTATTATGTGTGATGGTATGAACAGCTACTTTGAAGAAAAGATATTATGGCAGCCATTGCTGGTTTAATACCTTGTTTTGAAGTCCTACCATGCTTCTGTTCTTCTATTTCCATTGTTTCTATCATATTATGTCTTATTGGATTTTAATAAGTGTGATAGATAAATAAACAAATTTTTTATGGAAAATGAGATATTATAGTAGCCATTGTTCATTTTTCTGTTATATGGTTCAGAATGCCCTGTAATACTTTCATTCTCTTGAATGGCTTTATACTATTTTGTATATTTGATATTATTGTGTGTGAAGGTATGCTTAACTATTTCAAAGAAAAGAGACATTATGGTAGCTACTGTTGATATCCGGTTGTCTTGTTATGAAGTGCTGTGCTGCTTACATTGTTCTGTTCTGATTTTCTTTGTCCTATCCTCTTTTGTTTTATTCTCTTTAAAATAAAAAAATTTTTTAATAAAAAGAAAGTAAATGGATGGCAAAAATTATAGCATACGTATACCAATGGAAAGAACTTTGGTGTGAATATTGACATATTAAATAAAATAGACTTTAAGGCAAAGAATATTCCCAGAGGTAAATAAAATATTTCATAATGATATAGAAGTGGGTTCAGTAGGAAATCATAAAAATTAGAATGTGAAGCAAAACTGAAAGAAATGCGATGGCAGTGAGAAAATTCTACAACTATGGCTGGACATTTTAATACTCCTCTGTTAAGAATTAATGGAACAAACAAGCAATGTAGAAACAGAGACTATCTGAACAGCACTATCAATCACTTTCTAGTAGCCATATACAGAATTCCAGACCCTAAAACTATAAACTATCTCTTTTCAATTGAACATGGTATGTTCATCAAGATCAGTAAATTTCCAAATGTTGAAATTTTAAATAAATTAAGAATGTGATGTATAGTAAAATCCTGTATATTTGGAAATTAAAGGAAATACTTCAGAGAAATTCAGGGATCAAAGAAAAAAATCGTCAGTGAAATTTTAAAATATTTTGAAGTAAATGACAATAAAAATATAACATCAAACTTGGTGGGATACAATAAAAGTACTGCAAAGAGAAACTTACAGCCTCAAAGATGATGTTAGAAGAAAATAAATAAAGGGTTAATGCCATTAATTTTCAAGGAATTCTATCATTACAATTAAAGAATCTGTAGATCAAAATCTGAACACTTCCATTATCCATCACTCTGGCTATAGTTACATAGGGAAAAACAATAGGCTTAAGTTTTTTTCTCTCTCTCCCATGGAGATCTGGCAGTGCTGTGGGAGATGTATATGAATGGGACCTATTTGCTTTTTATTTGCTATGTAAGTATTAAGCATGAAAGGCAGCTAATCTGTGATCCAGTTTTTCTTCCATTACTGGATGGAGATAAAGGCTCAAGCTGCTTCTAGAGAAAGAGAAAACAAGATCCAACATTGCAAACTTTTGATAACTGAAATGCCTGGAAAATATGTTATTTTCTAGGAAGAAAATCTTTTTATCTATGCAGTGCTTTTTGTTGAGTACCCCCACCTTAGGATGACTTATGGTGAATTGATACATTTAAGAGTATGGCTTCTGCAGGGGATTTAGCTCAGTGGCATAAGCACCTGCCTGGCAAGCATGAGGTCATGAGTTTGATCCCTAGTACAAAAAAGAAAAAATGTGGCTTCTTGAAAAATGTCATACAATCTATATGACTATAAAATGGATATCTTTCACTACATAGAACATATGTCTTAAATGGAAGAAAGAACTTAGGAGCTACTCTAAAGTGTCTCAGATCCCTCTTTGCTGACCTGTTCTTGTTGACTAATTGTATTCCTGAAATTAGTAGTAAACTTTGGTACTAAGGAGGGTCTCTGGTTAAGTATGATTGGACAATATGATTCTTTATGTACACACACATGCTTAATTTGTTTGGCTACCAAATGCAATTATCTTTGAAATATGCCTGGTCGCTTCACTGTATAGGTAGTATTAGGCACTGATATTTCAAGAGCCAGAAAAATAGACAAATTAACAAAGATAACAAAGATAATAATTTTGGTAAAGAGGGTTCTAAAATAGGAGCTAGTATTAGTGATCTTTTGTCCTCAATGTTATATAGTTATGGAAGCTGAGCTTCTTTTTTCCATTTATAACATGAAAGAACTATAGAATATACTTTAAGGTCATGAGTTTGATTCCTGGGGCAAAAAAAAAAAAGAATATAATTTAAGAAATCCAGTAATGTTCTAAAAATCCTGAATTAAAAAACAGTGAGAAAGAATTCTTTGCATAGAAACTAAGAAAGAAATAAGAAACAAGACAGTGATCAAGTCTTCCCTCTAGTTATCAAAATGCTTGAAAACCTAATTCCACTTACCTATGTTCTTGTGGATTTTAATATTTTCCAAGCCCAACCTCCCTGACCCAACACACTTGTCCAAGACACTATTCTTATGTCATTTAACACTTCCATTATGATACTTAACAAGCTATCCTTGTTTTAGAGTTAATGTTATTTCTCTATTAGACTCTAGTTTCTGGAGGACAAAGAATATGTTTTAATTATCTTTGTGTCATCTATTGTGTTTTACATATAGTTGTTCTAAGAGGGTGTTTCTAAATATCTCTATCTGTGTATCTATATTTATCTCTGTATCTACATCTACATCTACATCTGTATCTGTATCTGTCTCCATATCTGTATCTGTCACTGTATCTGTATATTTCCAGAAGAGCTAAAAAACAATGGAGAATTTCACACACTGGCATTTTGTTTACTAAAGAAGACTATCAAGTTCTTAGCAGAACTATGCTTTTACTAGTGCTACATTCTGGCTAAATAAAGAAGACAAGAATTAATTTCAGGAAACAGTGCCAAATGAGATGCTGTAAGGAGAGGCTTGAAAAGGATGACAAACATAGAGTTCAATGTTAGCTGTGAGAGAATGCTATGAATAAATCTGGAATGCTTAGGCAACCCCAAATGTATTAAGTAGAAAAGGATTAAAGGATTTCAAGGTTTTTAAAAAGAGCTTTCTGCTGAGGCAGCAGTGATTTGAATGTGAGCTGCATCTTTGGCATTTTAAGCATGACCTATTTGTCCCTTATAGCACAGTTGCAGGAAAAGAAAGATTTTTTTTTTTCAAGAAGACCATGAAGAAGTCTATTGCTTTTAAGAGACACAATCTTCCTAAGAGTATTTTGCCCCTAGTTTTTTCTTTTCCATTTAGAAAAGTTTTGGAAAGATTAAAGGATATAACAAAGAGGGTGAGCTAAATAGGACATTTCAATGGGCTAAGAAGAAATATAAAGATTAGTGAGGTCCAAGAGTCATAACAGCCTGCAGAAGTAAGAAGACCAAGAATTCCTGTGATTCTGAATGAGTGTCTCATTAATTAATGTGTCATGCAACTCAGAAAGGCATTGTAAACAGGGAAGGCTTCAGCTTTCTGACATTGAGCCAAACATGGCATCTCTTAAAGCCTTGGCTCCCAAATATGGCTGGCTAGCAGCATCACCCAAAAAGTCTATAAAAACACAAATTCTTGGGGAAGCAATATGGCTGGCCAAAGGGTAATAGCAAGGGTGAGCATCTTCAAATTGGCACAGGAAAAAATCAGGTACCCTAAGGTACAAGTGAAGGTAAATGAAAAGAAACTTACCAGGCCAAAGCCTATTGTCTGTGAGGTATATGTGAGGGGCATTGGGACCATTCCTAGATCATGGCACCACCTCCATTCCTACCCCAGGCCTGACATACAGGCCATCTTAGGAGTGGGTTTGGCTAATGGAGGAAGTCAGTTCTTCAATGGTGGCCTGGTTGATTCAAAAGATTCATATCATTCTAATCTCTCTACTAGGTATGGGAAGTAAGATACTTGAAAGCCAGGACTTCAGTGAAACCAAAAATGGTAGAATGGTTTATGAGACAAGAATGGTACTCACTGGGGTTTTGAAAACAATAGTGTTCCAGTGCCTGCAGTGTCAGGACCGGAGTGGGGAAGAGTTTTACACGACATTAAAAAAAAAAAAAAGTTACCTATTTGTCCCACATACAAGGAGAGTGAAGTATTCATGTATTTATAGGACAGTCAATGTGATGCCCGTGCCTGTTGGCATAGTTCCACAAGGAATCCCTTAGCACCTCCTATGTGGCAGTTGCACAGGACAGAGAATAAAAAGGACTGTACCAAGTATGCAGACCAGAAAGTAAAGTTCTCAGGCAGTGAACCAGGGAGGTCCATAAGAGGAAGGACAGAGACCAGTTCACAAGTTGAAAAGATTATGGAGTGGCACTGGGTAAAATGTTTATGAAGACCTACAGAAGCCCCTTATCCTAAGCAGAGACTCACTGAACCCCATGAGAAGCAAAGCAGTTGAGGTGGGAGACACAAACCACATCTCTAGAGACATGAGGGAAATGAGGGTGATTTGGCAGAGCCAAAGCCTCCTATTGTTTTCTCAAACAGTGGAAGGACCTGAGACAGAATGAGGCCCTGCCCACTATCCAACACCCTTATCTACTGCCCACATTGGCAAAGGGGGCCTCTGCCAAGCCTGAGGGCTACTGCAAGTTGTACAGGTAAGTCAGAGAGCAGAGCTCTTGAGGCAGAATGTAATGACTGCAGACAGAAACAGAAAATAGCATCAAAATCAGAGGACTTCTGGAGATAGATTAGGCAAGGAAATCCTGCAGAGGGAGGTCACTCTTGGCTGGGTGTGGTGGCACTGAAATGAATAGACACTTCACAGAAGTACAACTAGCCAATAAATACGTGTTTAACATCTTTAACCAATATAGAAATACAGATCAAAAACAACACTGAGATTCTATCTTATTTCACAAAGAATGGTGATCAGGATCAAGGGAGGAAGAAAAGCGGGACAAAGAGGAGGGGAAGGCAATAAAAGAGATTTAAGATATACCAACTCACCATGATGAATATTAAAAAAGAGAAATTAAATAATACCAAATTCTGATGAGGCCACATGGGGGAAATATGTTTCTACTTTCTTGGTGACAATGTAGACTAGTATAACCACTAAGGAAATCTGTTTGGTGATTCCTCTAAAACTAAAAATAGAAATTCCAGGTGTTCCAGGTATCTCCTGTCTAGCTATCTTCTTGAAAGATTTAAAAATATAATATTGAGTGGCCAGCATGCCGCTCTGGTAAGTGGCTGTGGCCTGGAAAGCCGCAGCCACCCCAGGGCGAGAACCATATCAGTGTTTCCTGAGACCCCATGATGCCATGGTGGACCTTGGGGCACTGGGGAAACAGGCAGCCAGTTCACCTCTTTGGTGTGTGGCTGTGAGCCTACTGGGGAGCGGGCTAAGAATCAAACATCCATCTATTCCCACCCCCGCCCAGCAGGTGAGAGCCAGAGATCTGAGCCTGTTTCACTATAGGCAATATGGCAAATAAGGGGGATTTTCTTCTGCCATCTCTTTGAAGGCAAATATTTTTATCTCTGTTTTGCTCTGTTCTGATCAATGGTATTGCTCTATTCAATATTCTGTTTTTATAATTTCTGTATTTCCTTCGATATTGCTCTACCTGATTGAAGGAAAAACTATTGTGAAGAAAACCAGATACACTATTGTACCTATTGCTGTTCTCCCAGTAAACTGCTGTGAGGTTCTGTACCAATTTCACTGCACTGCCTCAGTTGGCTATGTCCTGTCTTGTTCTGCTGTATTTTATTACCTTCATAATAAAATAAATAAATAAAATAAAAAATAATAATAAATAAGAAAAAACTTTAAAAAGTAAATAACAACAACAAAACAGATCAGTAAGGTACTGAGCAACCTGAAACATGATATAACTAAATAGATAATGGACTTAAAAAGCAAAAGGAGGAAAAGCAAGTGTTCTAAAGGATATAACTGCATGCATATTTAGTGGTATAGGATTGATAATTATGTTGCTAAGTTTTTGTTGGATCAGAGAACAGAACTGTCTGCAGCCTCACTGTTTAAATGTCCATTTTGTATGCTTTAATTTTTGTAACTTGAACAACTACATCTAACAAGATAATATGTAATGTATCAACTAGTGATTTCTTACTGTTCATTTTTTTGAAATTCTGTATTGTTTCTACTCTTTTTTCTGCTTTGCTTTATTTTTCCCCTATCTTTAAATAAAAATTTTAAAATAAAAATATAATATTACAATGATACTTTCATGATAAAGAGCACCTGAAGAAATTCATGTCCACCAAACCAGCACTCTAATAATAGCTGAAGGATATGCTAGAAAAAGACAATGAAGGCAACAATTCCAAGAATCCCAAAAGAAAGAATCCACCAGTCAAGGTAAACAAAAGATAAACAATAAGAAAACAATATATCAGTAAGGATTAGTCAATGCCTATCAGTTATAACCATCAATGTGAAAGATCTCAATTCACCAATCAAAAGACATACATAGGTAGAATGGATCAAGAAACAAGATCCAACAATATGCTGCATACAACAACACATTTAACTGAAAAAAAAAAAAAACCTCATAAGGTTGGGATAGTGTTGCATGCCTGTAATCCCAGCACTTAGGAGGCTGAGGAAGGAGACAGCCTGGGCTGCATAGTGAACTCAGTGCCAACCCAAACTACGCAGCAAAGCAAGTTCATAGTTCATGAAAGTCAAAGAATGTAAAATTATACTTCATGCAACAGGGATCAGGAAAAAAGCAAGTGTAGCTATTCTATTTATAGACAAAGTAGATTTAAAGGCAGAAGAGACAAAGAAGGTCACTACATACTTGTTAAGGGAACAATCCAGTGGAAGATATAACAATCATAAATATATGTACACCAAATACAAGTGTAGTCAACTATATAAAACAAACATTAATTAACATGAAAAGTCAGATAAGCAGTGATATGATTGCTATGAGGGACTTGATACTCCACTGTCACGAATAGATAGATCAACTAGAACAAAAAAAAAATCAACAGAGCAATAGCAGAGCTGAACCAAGCCTTTGAATAAATGGACTTAGTAAATATCTACAAAGTGCTCCACCTAACAACTACACAATACACATTCTTCTTAGCAGCATATGGAACTTTCTCCCATATCCAAAATAGATCACATACTAATGCATAAAATGTGCTTAAGTAAATGCAAAAGAACTGAAATTATCCCAGGCATGTTATCAAATCACAGTGCAATGAAGTTGGAAATCAATGGCAAAAAGAAACATGAAAAGTGGATAAACACGTGGAAATTAAATAATATATTCCTGAACAAACTATGGGTCACAGATGACATTAAAGAAGAAATTAGACCATTTCTACAATTAACAGTAATTCTGATATGACATATCACAATTTATGTAAAACAATGAAAGCAGTTATATGAGAGCAGTTTTGTTTTGCTTTGTTTTGTTTTGTTTTTTGCAGCAAGGAATCAAACTCAGGACCTTGTACTTGCCAGGCAGGTGCTCTGCCACTGAGTTATATCCCTACCCCTATGAGGGAAATGTATAGTGGTAAATTCCCACATCAGAAAAAGAGAGTGAGGTCAAATAAATAACCTAATGTTGAACCTCAAGCTTCTACAAAAATAAAATCAAATTAAACCCAAAACTTGAATGAAGAAAGAAATTATAAATATCATGACAGAAATTAATGCAATTGAGATGAAGATTATAATACAAAGAATGAATGACTTGAAGAGTTGGTTCTTTGAAAGATTAAGTAAAATAGACAAACCCTTTGCCAAATTTATCAAAACAAAGAAAGAAAAGACCCAAATCCATGTGTTTAGGAATGAAAACGGTGAAACCACCATGGATCCTGCAGAAATCTAGAAGATCATTAGTATCTACTTTGAGAACCTGTATTCTAAAAAGATAGACAACTCAGAAAAAATGGACAGATTCTTAGACACATATGAATTACCAAATAAAAATCTAAATAATACAATGTCAGTTAAATAAACTGAAGAAGTAAAAAAAAAAAAATCAAAGCAATAAAAACTCCCCCAAAATATTTACTAAGAAAAAAAAGCCCAGGTCCTGATGGATTCACTGCGGAATTCTATGAGATATTTAGAAGATCTAATGCCACTACTTCTCAAACTCTAATGAAATTGAGAAGGAATTAATACTCTCAAAGTTTTTGCTGGAATCAAGCATTACCCTCATATCAAAACTAGAGAAAAATCCAAGCAAAAAAGATTACAGGCCAATCTCTCTCTCTCTCTCTCTCTCAATCTCTCTCTCTCTCTCTCTCTCTCTCTCTTTGGTGCCAGGGATCAAGCTTACAACCTCACATTTGCCAAGCAGGCACTTATACCGCTGAGCTAAACCCCCAGCCCAGGCCAATTGCTTTAATGAACATAAATGCAAAGCACTTCAGTAAAATGCTAGGAAATGGAATGCAGCAAATCATCAAAAAGATCATATACCATGGCCAAGTAAGATTCATCCCACAGATGTAAGGATGGTTCAACATATGTAAATCTATAAATATAATATACCATAATAACAGAACCAAGGACAAAAACCACATGATTAATCAGTAGACACAGAGAAAGCATTTGACAAAGTCCAACACTCATTCATGATAAAAATCTTATAGAAAATTATAATAGATGGTCTCTATCTTAATCCAATAAAAGCCATTATGACAAATCAACAGCCAACATCATAATAAACGATCAAAAATTGAAAACTTCCACTCTAAAATCAGAAACAAGACAAGGATGCTCATTATCACCACTCATGTTCAATATAGTTCTGGAAGGAATAGCCAGAGAAATGAGATAGAGGAAGAAATAAAAGGAATATAAAGGCTGTGTGTGGTAGGTCAAGCCTATAATCCCAGCACTCAGGAGGCTGAGGACAGAGAATATGTGCAACTATGAGGCCAATCTAGGATACAAAATGAGTTCAAGGCCAGACTGAACTGTATAGTGAAACCCTGTCTCAAAAGACAAAAAAAAAAAAAAAAAAGGAATATGGAAAGGAAGAATTTAATTATCACTATTTGCTAATGATATCATAGTCTACATAGAAGACCCCCAAAAAGTCTACCAATAGCCTTCTATAATTAATAACCAAATTTGGTAGCATAGCAGGATACAAAGTCAACATTTAAAAGTCAGCAGCATTCCTGTACATGAATAACAAACATCATTCACAATAGTATCCAAAAAATGAAACACTTAAAATCAATCTAATGAAGAAAGTAAAAGACATTTACATTGAAAATTCCTGTGTTCTAAAAAAGGAGATTGAAGAGGATATCAGAAAATGGAAAAATATCCCCTATTCTTGGATAAGCAGAACCAATATAGTGAAAAGAGTCATACTTCCAAAATTGTTGTAAAGATTTAATACAACCCCAATCAATAGCATAAAAAAATCAATAGTGTACATCATAGAAAACCATACTAAGATACATACAGGACCAGAAGAGACTCAAAATAGCAAAAGCAATTCTGGACAATAAAAGTAAGGCAAGAGGCATCATAATCCCTAGTCTGAAGTTATACCAAAAAGCTACTGTGAAAAAAGCAGCATGGTACTGACAAAGAAACAATTGAAGATCAAGCGGACAGATTAGAAGATGCAGAAACAAATTTGAGCACACTAGGTTACCCTATCTTTGACAATGGAGCCAAACACCTTCACTGGAAGAAAGTCTTTTTAATAAATGGTGCTGGGAAAACTGCCTTTCCACACATCAAAGACTAAAACTAGACCTATACCTCTCACATGCTCCAGACTAAAACTGAAATGACTCAAAGACCTAAATATAAAAACAGAAACATTTAATCTGCTAGAAGATAAATTAGATGAAACTGTTTAAGACACACATGTAGGGAAAAAATTTATGAACAAAACCCCAATCACTTAGGAAATATTACAAAGAATCAACAATTGGGATTTCATGAGATTAAACAGTTTTGCACAGCAGAAAAACCACCTGCAGAATAAAGAGACAACCCGGAACAGAAAAAAATTTTACCAGCTAATTCTCAGACAAAGCACTAATGTCTAGATAGAATATATACACAATTCAAAGATACAGACTCCCATTGAGAAGGCCCACCCAAGACTGAAATTTAAAGACCGAATCCAAAATGGAAATCTGAAATGAACAGACACCTCTCAGATGACAAAGTTCAAATATCAAATAAATACATGGAAAAATATTCAATCTCACTGTTCATTCAAGAAATGCAGATTAAAACAACATTGAGAGTCCATCTCCCTCCAGAACAAATGGCTATCATCAAAAAACAGACCACTAAGGACTTCTGGGGAGGCTATGGGGGAAAAGAAATCTTCATTGATGTAAACTGATGCTTACACTCCATTGTCAACTGGAGTGGCAGTGTAAACTGATGCAACCATTAAGGAAATCAGTATGAAGATTCCTCAAAACACTAAAACTAGAGATTTGATTTTATTCAGTTATTCCTCTTCTAGACATCTTTCTGAAAGAGTCAAAAGTATCATGCCACAGTGATATATGCATACCCATGTTCAATTTGTAATAGATAAATCTTGGAAACATTCCATATGCCCATCAACAGAAGAAAAAAATGTGGTATTGCTTCTTGGCCTTTTGGCTAAGAGCAAATGAAGAAATGTAGTATTTATATCTAATGGAATAATACTCTGCCATAAAGAAGGATAACTCAAGACCATAGTTTTCAGTGAAATAAATAAGACACAGAAGTTTAAATACCACATTGTTTTTCTTGTGTGAGAAACCCTCATGGTAAACAAGAAGCACAGATATTGGGTAGTAGGAAAAATATGTTCAAATATGGGAAAAGGGGAGGAGGGAAAAGGAAGGGAAGGAAGAGAAAGGGATTAAAAACACAAAGAATAGGTGGGCCCATCCTGCCACCGGGAACTTAGCAGAAGCCTGCATCAGGGGTAAGCTGCCCGGAGCCTCCACCGTGGGCCCGCCCTGCCACCAGGAACTCAGCAGAAGCCTGCATCAGAGGTAAGCTGCCCGGAAGCTCCACCGAGGGCCCGCCCTGCCACCTGGAGCATTGAGAAGGCCCACCCAAGACTGAAAACTGCCCTGGACTGCTACAGATGGGCCTGCCCTCCCACCTGGAACATCAGAAGATCTCAGTGGGCTACACTTAGTGTGAGAAAATTTGGAACTTTGCTCCCAGGTGGTGAACTTGGGACTACACTGGACTGACTGTATCAATGTGGTGAGGATACTCCTAAAATAGAGGTGTACAGGGATAAATAGGGCCAGTAGTAAAACACCCTACAACTAACTTTAAGACTTTGGTGTGTCTGAAAAGAGTGTGTGTGATCCCCTCCTACACATAGAAAACACCAGGCAGAGGGAAAATGACAACACAAAAAAGGCAAAATGCAGTCCCAAACATAGTTCACCAGAAGGAAGTATAGCAGACAGTGAAATAGAGGATCCCAAAAGTAACACACTGGGAATGTCTGAAAAGATAGCAAGTGAAATAAAAAAACAACTGCATCAGGCTATAGAGGAAATCAAATTAGAAGGACTCTCCTATATGAAGATAGAAATAACAACTTTGGTAAAGGAGTTGTTGAATGCAGCTAAAGAAGAACTAGAGAAAAAAGTACATGAGCATGGGAAACTGATTGAAACTTTGAATGAACAATGTAGAAAACAAGCAGAATTCATGAAACAAACTCAAAGAGACATCGAAGAAACAAAAAATTCCATTGAAAGTGTACAAAACCGCCTAAAGGAAGCTGAGGATAGGATTTTGGACCTTGAGGACAGGATCACAGTTAGTGATCAGGAAAGGATAGAACTTTTAGGAATAACAAAGCAGCATGAAATGACAATCCAGAAGCTTCATGATGATGCCAAGAGCAACAATATAAGAATAATGGGCATTAGCGAAGATACAGGAGTGCAGGCAAATGACATGC
>PVLA01017579.1:0-16901 GCA_004027455.1 Hydrochoerus hydrochaeris
GGGGGGGGGGGGGGCAGCGTGCATCTTTCCCACGGTTTAGACGTTAGCACTTAATTAGACATTTGGCATCTGAAAGGAAAAAAGGCCTCTGTGCATGTATATAAACAAAAGATGTAAGTATCTTTTGCTGCTGTTTATTTTCAAAGGAGTGATATTCCTTAATGGCCGTTAGAACTTCAGCCACGAGACATGCTAGAATAATGACATTATAACTGTTTACGGTATTGCTCAAAGAAGTGCGACTCTTTCTCGGCTTCTTATCTTGTCTAGAATGTTTGGCAAAGATTATCTTATAATAACGAAACTTGTAACTGGAAATATTTCCAGTTTTTCTTTAGTTCCACAGTTGCCTGGGTGCAGCTGTTTCTTTTAAAACTGCCCTAAGATAAATTCTTAAAGAGGCCGTAACTTTAAGGCTTGGCCATTAGCAGGGAATATTCTGACTTTTCAGAACAGGAAATGCATTCCGTGATGGATGGATGGGGTGTGTTGGGCGGATTACTGAGGAGCAGTGTGTACTGATCCGGCCTGTGCCCCTGGGGACGTGCCACGCGCACGCAGCCGGCCCTGGGGCTCCGGTCGCCCGTGGTCGGGTCGGGGTGAGGGCAGGGGCACCCACCCACTCGCGTCTCCCCAGAGCCCACGTTGAAGGCGGTCACCAGGTTCTCCAGGAAGAGCCGCACCAGCCGGAAGTTAAAGCGCCCGATGCTCCACGACCCGTCCACCAGGATGACGATGTCGGCGATCGCCGGGGTCTGGCAGACGAACTTGGCCTCTGTGGACGACAAGCGGGAGGCCACAGGGTCAGTGCGAGGCCACTTCAGGGCTTGCGAGTTCCGGGCGGCGGCCACCAAGTCACAGCCCTGTAGCCTGGCCAGGGCCAGCTGGGGGGCAGCGCGGGAGCCCCAAGAGCACAGCAGGTGGGGTCCAAGGAAAAGTCAAGGCCGAGCGAATGGGCAGAGAAAGGTGCACAGGCCTGAACTAGGAGGCTTCATCAGAAGACAAACACGGGAAGGGACCAAGAATCTCCCCCAAAATTCCATTTTTTAATATTATACCTATGTGACAACTACGTTTTCGCCTCTGAAGATCATTCAGGTAATATTTTGCTTTTTCAGATTAATTCATTAGAACTGCAGACAGTGAAGCAGGCCATGGTAGTGCACACCTGCGGTCCCAGCACTAGGGAGGCTGAGGCAGGAGGATCACCCCGCGGGTTAGACAGTGATCAGGAAAGGACAATCACTGGCACTGTCTCGGCTTTTCCAGCCGAGAAGGACCCCGCCTGTCCACAGGAATGTGAGGAGGAGGAGTGCGAGGGGCTGGGCCTTCACCACAGAGGAGGGAGTGCCAGAGGCCGGGAGGGTGGGTCTAAGCTACAGTAGGCGGAACCGCTGCTGCCCGTGGCGCAGAGCCAGGACGCTGGAATCCCCTCCCTGGGATTTATCTCTCGTACTTCCGGAGGCATCTGAGACCGAAGCTCCTGCATCCGTGGTAACCCCTCAAGGCCTACTGACCCTGGAACATTCTCTTGTGTTGTTGTTGTTTTGGGTTTTTTTGAGACAGAGCCTCACTATGCAGTTCAGGCTCATATGAAGCCACTATGTAGCCCACCCTGGCCTCAAATTTACAGAAACCCACCTGCCTCAGCCTCCCAAGTGCTGGGATTACAGGTGTGTGCTACCATTCCTGGCCACTGGAACATTCTTAAAGTGTTCTACAAATCCTGCCTTTAGTAGCCTTGCTTCATAATCTGGTTTATGCTTTGAAAGAAATGCTTCACTTCTTCCTGAATTTTCACATTAAGACTGGAGACCATAAAGTGTATGTTTGCGCGTGTGTGTGCCTGAGTATAGGGAGGCGTGTATGTGTGTATAGATATGCATGTGCGTGTGTTTACGTTCTATGTGTGCACACATATATTAACATGTGTGTGTACGTGTGCATATGTGTGTGCACACACGTGTGTGTTTCTCTTTCATTTCAACTTTCTTGCAGGCCAAGAAAATCTCCACTTGTCTTTTAACACTAAAGTGACAATAAAATAATATTTTGAATATATCTTCTGTGCTGAAACTCAAATTTAGAAGTGCTCACAAACAAAAAGAAGGTATTTTTAACCTGAAAAAAAATGTTTTAACCTAAAAAAAAAAAAAAAATAGCTGGCCTCCTGCAGTCCGCCCAGGCAGTTTAATGTATGCGTCTGCACCTTCCACGCCAAGTTTGCTTAAAGGAGACAGACATTTTTCCAGGCGTTGGAATGTGCGGATACCTCGATTCCTTTCCCAGATGGAGCAGGGTGTGTTTGCCAGTGAAACGTTCCACTCTCCATTACGAGGCTCAGCAGTGCAACTCGTCCAGCGTTTGCAGTTTACGTTTTGGCACCGAAGCCCTTCTTTAATAGAAGAAGCGACTGGCTTGGTGTTTGGGATCAGCCCTACTATAACAACCAAGCAAAGCCCCGACGGAACAATGCCGCCAGTCATGGGGCAGATATTCATTTACTTTTTGGACATAAAGAGGGAAAATTGAAGTCTGATGAAGCTGCAAGAAGCCCCCTCTCTCCAAGGAAAGCTTGTAGTCAGGAGCAAAGCGGTTTCTGTCTCCTGCAAAACTGCTGGAAATATTTCACTTTCTAGTTAACTGGGACTGCAGAGAAGTTCTTAGAAGGGGAATGAATTCTGATGAGCTAGAAGAAGGGTAAGGGCAGATATTTTCTGTTTTAAAAATTATTTTCAATAAAAAGGTTCAGTTCATTTAGCTTCTTCAAGTCACATGGGACTCAGAAATATAAATTCTCTCCAGCCCCCAA
Organism: Hydrochoerus hydrochaeris; assembly: GCA_004027455.1. Taxonomy (NCBI): domain Eukaryota; kingdom Metazoa; phylum Chordata; class Mammalia; order Rodentia; family Hydrochaeridae; genus Hydrochoerus; species Hydrochoerus hydrochaeris. Next base: position 2,813 of record PVLA01017579.1, read on the forward strand.
GGTAGGAAATTAAGTGGCTACAAATAAAAAGAGGGATAAGTTTAATGATGCTAAAATGTTAAAAGCTGTTCATCGAAAAATACCTTAATGAAAGTGGAAAAAGACACGTGATAGGTGGGAGAAAGCACGTGCAGTGTGCAGGACTGAGAGAGAGTCAGGACCCGGGGCCTCTAGAGAACCAGAGCAGACGCCTCAGCCAGCAGGAGGCGGCCGCGGCCGGCCGGGGGAAGGCGATAGCTGACCGCTTCGGCCAGCAAGGTATCGAAGCCAAGGTCACAAAGGCACACAGTTTGTGTTCATTCAGCTGGTAAAATTAATAAACTTAATGGCATTTAAAACTGCCCCAAAGATGATGAAATACATAGGTGTATAATTACCAAAACATGCATTGGACCACTGGGCTGAAAATCACAAAACTGATAAACCAACAACGTTAAATGAAGAAATTTGCTGCTTCATGAATTCAAAGACTCGACACAATAAAGTTGTTCATTATTCCCAAATTGATCTGTGGGTTTAATACTACCGTTAAAAAAACAAAGGGTCCTTTTTTATACATAAACAAATTTATACTAAAATTTGGACTGAAAATTACAGATCCAAGAACAGCTAAAACAATCGTAAAGAAAAATGGATACCAGGAGCCAGCTCCCTGGCAGTGAGCCTTCTAGGAGAAGCAGAGATTAATGCAGTGTAATTTGAAAGGATGGGCCTATCTGTCAATGGGAAAAGGTAAGATGCAAAAATAGACACGGGAATGTGCCGGACTGATCTCAGACAAACACAGAAGCTGGAAAAATGACCCCCAAGCTCAGCATCACAGCTATGAACTTTGACCTAAACCTCACACCTGTGCCATGATTAAATCAAGATGGATCAGGAACTGAAATGGAAAATGTATGTTCAATCCCTGGTACCAAAAAGAGATGGGAAACATAAAACTACACATTAAACTCTTAGGAAGACCCTTTGGAATTTAGGATCTGGAGAAGAAATCTTTGAGTACAAAGCTCAAAAGTACAACCCACAGAAATGAAAGCTGATAAACTGATCTCAGCCAAATACCATATTTTTGTTCTTTGAAAGCTCATCAGAAGAAATGCAGGAACCTAGATGAACCTCAGCAACATAGCCCCACTTGATGGGGTGAAAAACTAAGTCACAAAACCTAGATAGCATGATGTCTCTTTTTTTTTTTTTTTTCTGTATGTAGCCCAGGCTGGCCTCAAACTCACAGTATCTTCCTGCCTCAGCCTCCCAAGTGCTGGGATTACAGTCATGTGCTACCACGCCCGGTAATCTTTCTATAGAAGTAAAACTAAATATTAAGAAATACTCTCTTAAAAAAAAAGAAATATTCTCTTTTAAAGATGCATACAGATGTGGCAGCCTCAGGTAGAAGGGAAGAGGGACTCCAAGACACTCCCAGGTGACAGGACCTGAGAGAGGGGCCCTGCTCTGTGACAGCAGCTGTGGCCACAGCACGAGTTAGACACAGGCAGCACAAAAGGCCTGAGACTTTTGGGGGAGGGAAGGGCTTGGGGTGCTTAACGTGCCACACAAATAATAAACAATTAAAAGAAAAGGAAAATAATTCTACCTGGCCAGCACAAAATATTATACAGCAAAATACCTTCAGTGCTTATGTCACAAAACGCAAACACCAAACACCTTCACAAAGCTGTCACTCAGCACATTTTACTTGAAATGAAGACTCACGCCATGTCTCCTCATCTGGAGACTGGCATTTGCTACATCAGCAGAAAGACGCACATTCCAAGGATGGCGGGAGTCAACACCTATGATCCGGTTCTGCATTCCACAGTGTTTTCGGGTTGTTTGTTTTGAGACAGGGTTTGGCTATGTTGCCTAGGCTGGCCTCAAAGTTGTGACCCTCCTGCCTCAGCTTCCCAAGTAATGGCAGTCACCGTGTGTGCCCCTGTGTCCAGCTTCCAAAGTAGGATTTTTCTTCAAAATTATTCACCAGGAAACTGCAAAAGCAACTTCATTTCAAATGCTGTCAACCCCGGTTATTAGTTCTAAGACCTATCCAAACACTGACGGCCTCAATGACCAGTTCCACCCAAGAAACTGCGGCAGAAGGGGAGCAGCCGTGCAGTAGGAGCAGCTGCGTCCTGACGGCTCTGCCTTTGCCAGAGGCGGGTGGGGCTCAGATTCTTGGGACAAAGACTTTAAAAGCCACCATGGTAAAATTCAACAATACAGGTCTCAACTAGAACCCCAGCTGCTTGGGGGAATCTTTTCAGAAATGTATTTCAACTAATGTCTTTCTGAAAAGAGCACGGATTCAAAACTCAAGACAAACACATCATCTTCCACAGGCGAACACAAGCCTTGCTTCACTGTCACTGAAAGGAGAGACCAGCAGGAGGAAACGCACACTGCCTCATGCCTAATTAAAGAACTAAGTGTCAGGCAGAAAGAGAACCAAGTGTCCAAATGCTGCATAAAGCCCAGCAGCAAATGTAACTTTGATCTGCATTCAAGAGGAGTCAGTACACATTTATTGTCAAAGTGGTATTCTATAGTGTTCAAGTGTAATAAATCCTCTTTGTCCTCAATTCTGTATTTCAAGTCTTAACTTGAAGTGTTGGACACTGGATATTTATCACCACTGTTCTTCTGGGAAACCATGTGTTGATGACCAGCCTACTCAGTAAATCTCTGTGCCCTGGAAATACAGCAAGGTCAGCAGAGGGAAGGGAAATGACCCCATGAACTGCATTTTAGTTCAGCTAAACATTAGTCTAAAATGCAACATTGAAAGTACAAGAAGTGTAAATATCCATGTGTGTCGATAGAATGCTTTGTATATGTGATGGATGGATGATGGGTGGATGGATGGATGGATGACTGGATGGTTGGATGGATGGGTAGGTGGATGGATGGATGGATGGATGGATGGATGGATGAATAGGTGAGTGGATGGATGAATGGATGGATGCACCTAAGCTGCTGAATGCAATTAAGAGGGGGGCACTCACTTTATGGACGGGGTCACAAAGATAAGGGGTCAGTCTGATGGCACCAACTGAAGAAGAAGGGACAACTACACCCAGCCAGGATGAGTGACTCCCACCAAGCTCCACCTGCTCTGAGTGGCACAGTGAGGAAGCTGGGGGTACTGACAAGTCCTTTACCCTCCATGCCTGGAGTTATGTAACAACATTCAATGGTTAGCACTCCATTCTGTGCACTGATTCACACATCATACAACTCCATGGTAGCAGAAAACACCCATCTGCCCAGTATACTTGTTTCTGTTCGCTGCCTGGCAGACTGTTCCTGTTGCAGTTCCTGTTACTCCTGTCTCTTAGAAACGGTCCCTGTGATGCATATTGTAAAAACCAATCAAAGACAGCCAAACACTCTACCTCTGTACACCCCCTTTGCAACTCCATCAAAACCTCCCTTCCTGGGCCTTTGAGGTCTAACATTTTTTTCTTGAGGTCAGTGCCCATCAATATTAAATAAATCTGTCTCCAAATCCTGGGTGATGTTTTCAGTTTTTGTTTGCCATTGCATTGGCCAGGAAGACTGACCATGCTGACCTCTTTGGTCATCAGGTGTGGCCCTTGTGGATGGAGCAGGGACCTTTCCAGGTCCTGGGAAGGTGCACTCTCAAGGTGTCTCCATTCCTCTCAGAAGTCTGGAGGAGGATTCCTGGATCCCTGCTCAAGCATTTCATAGACCCAAAAACAAGGAGGGCACGGTCTGCCTGCCTGCCTGCCTGCCTGATTCTGATAAGACCCCCAGGGTCACCAGTTTCAGTGCCTGCTCAGTTTAAGCAGAAGAACTTGATTAACTCTCATTAGTTAGGCCTCCCTGTGGTTTGGGGCAGGGAATGTTTAACCTCTGAATGTCTGTGAATGATTGTATGGGTGTTTGTAATGAATGGTGAAAGCAACAGGCCATTCTATCTGTGCTCCATGGTGAGGAGGTGGATTCCCACTCCAAACTACAGCCCTAACCTGCATTCTGTGTATACATCTAATAAGGACAAAATCGTGAACCAATGCTTCTCTGTAGTCCAAACAGTCCCAACACTGCTGAGAGGCAAAAGGCCAGGCAGGCATCTGAATGGTCTCTCTCTGAGGGACACCCACCCTCAGTCTGTTGTACCATCATTCAAGAATGCACAACACACTGATAGGAAGTCACAAATGGTGATTAATTAGTCCAAACCCACAGGCCTTGACTGCAGGCCAAGGGTTTTTAGAAACTGCTTTTCTGGTGATTATGGGATTAAAATGAAATCAAACTGCTGTTTCCTTCATCTGAAGAAAAAAGAGATCTGTTCTTCCTGAGAATTTTGCCTTGGCAGATAAATCACCCACACTACACTGCCAACACCTACAGCTTCATCCCTGCTGCCAACTCACCTACTTCTAGCCAACTGAACCGGTTCTAGCCGGCCATTGCCTACACTTGGCCTTCCCTCTGGAACCTTCTGTTTCACAGATATCCTTCAGTGATTCCCTCTGAATCACTGTGGCCTGTTCAACACAGAAACATGGCCACATTTGGACTGAGGAAACACTGACTGCCAGCCTTGACAAATGGGTTGCCATGGCCTTTCCCAAAGTCACCCCACCTAGAAGCACAGCAAAAAGGAACAAGCAACCCAGCCCAACACTAATGAAAGATGTCAAAGAGGAGGCAAAAAGCCCACCCACCACTGTTACCCAGAAACCTGATAAAAGACATCCTTTTGACCCTGGGGCTTCATCCCTGAAAATCTACAGCCTTTATTGCATAAAGTGTCTATAAGAAAATCCAGTTTGATAGATGAAAACCCAGATGTGAGTTATAAGGGCTATGCACACAAAAAATAAATGCCCCTTCAGATTAAAAGATAAAGACTCTCAAAAGCTTCCACATCCATATTGGGTGCCAATCTACAACTTTCCTGGTAGCAACACCAGGGCAACTGGGACTGTTGGCTCTTGCCTGTTCTGCCAGGCACCAACTTGCATCTTGGGAGGCATCGAGCCAGAATTCCCCACACCGTTTCTGGAAAGAAACCTCCTCTCCAGGTTAAAGGCACCAAGCCAGTCAGCCGCCCACTCATTTAACCCTGCATCATCCTGAGGCATGGGCTGGAGATATGGGCCAGTGACTCACCTCCAGGCCTGGCCACCAACCACGCCACCTCACTGAGACCCTATTGCTCTCAGACAGTATCCTAGTCATGGGAAGCACACACAGGCCTCGGCCACTCATCAGCTGCCTAAAGCTGTTCAGGACCCTGACGGACTGTCAGTCACCTCAGCCCAACCCTCAGCCTTCTGGGACTGCTGCCTCCAGGTGCCACCTGGTTCCCACATCCAGATTTCCAAGACACCTTCTTCAGCTGTGGGTTGCTCCCATAAGATCCCGAGACAAGATGACAAGGCCAGCCCCCTTGGACTCAATTGCTGCAAAGGTTTCAGGGCTCTCCCACCACTTCAGGGAGGCTCTAGCAGCAGATCTGGCCAAGCCACCAGCACCTTTCCTCTGAGACAGGCTGCTTCTCTGTCCCCTCCTGCTGGCCATCGTGGTCCCCCGAGAAAAGAATGCAGCATACATGCAGAGGCTTCACAACTGCAAGATGTGGGGGCTGGGGACACAGCTCAGCGGCACAGCAGCTGCTTGTCAAGTGTGAAGCCCTGAGTTCAATTCCTAGTACCGAAAAACCAAACCAATAACAATAACAAAAAACCCCTGCAAAATGCTTATAGACCGTCAAACTGCTAAAATACATGTCTCCTGCCTGTAAAGCCAGTTCAAGATTTCCAAGCTGTCAATGTCACCTTGGTGACCCTCCAGCCTGCAGTCACCCACAGCCTGCTGGTACACTGCCAGGACCTAAAGAATGCCCTCCTCTACCTTCGGTGGACTCCCGTCAGCCAGCCCCTCTTCGCCAAGACCCAGTTCTGGATGTAAAAGTCAACTGACCTGGACTCAATCTCCCAGAGGTTCAAAAACTTGATTATCCTCTTTGGAGAAGCCCTCAAGCTGACCTTGCCAGTGTTCCAGCACAAAATATCACCGCACTTCTAACTAACGACACCCGAGCTGGAAAAGCACAAAAGCTCTGCTGCAATATCTGGCAGAAACTGGCTGTAAGGGGTCTTGGGGAAAAAAGCACAAATCTGCGAACAAAAAGTCAGGCATCTGGGATTCGACTGAAGACATGTGGCTTCAAAGACGCCTGCTTGGAGCGTGGGCCTGGGGCGCCCCGTGGCCCACTGTGCTGCCGGCCATGCTTTGCCTCGTGCCCTAACAGCCACGGTCCCCCTGATCAAGACAGCTGACAGCGATGAAGCGCTCCCAAGCCCATCGGACTTCAAAACACTGAACCTCCTGGCAGATGCTGAGCACACCCCGCTTCTGGACGGAAGCCGCTCTGCTAGGAATGGAGTCCGGCAGGTTAGAGATGTTTTGGTCACCTTGGACAAGCTATTTTGGCCCAAGCTGTCCTGCAGGGATGGTCACCACACTCAGGACAATCCAGGGATCCAATCAACGGAAACGTCACCTTGTAAAGATTCACAGCCAGATTTCACTGGAGTAGAGTGCGGACAACGGAAGTTTGTGGGGTCCAGCTGTGGATCGTCCCTAGACCTGGCCTACCCTTGACCGTGGGGGGCAATGATGGGCCTGCATTTGTAGCAGAAATAACAAAAACTGGAGGAACTATTGAGGATTAAATAGCAAGTGCACATGGCACACAAGCTTCAGAGCTCTAAAAGAGTTGACAAAAGAAAACACAATGCTACAGCTCGTAACCAACTCCACAAGAGTTGAATGAAAAGACCAACTATGCCTGTAGACACTGCCACACACACACGAGACCCAGGAGCGGATTAACTACCGCTACAGGTGTCAGAAACCAGCTTCAGAGCCTGCGTCCCAGAGTTAAAAGGCTGAGCAGAGGCTTTGGAAAAAGCTGGCACCTTCCATGTGCACTGAGGCCCAGTCACCGCGGCGCCCCTGCCCCCCCGGGATGCAGCCCTAGCGTGGAAGTGAGTTCCTGGCCAGTCTGGAATGCATGATGGGAACATGTCTCAGAAGAAAGGAGAGGAAGGGAGGGGACGGAAGGACCACCCAGCCTTGGGGAAAGGTGGCGTGGACTCAGGCTACAGCCGTCTGGCCTCCAGGCCACCTGGGATCCTGGGAGGAGCAGGGCTGGACACGGAGCCTCTCAGCTGTCACCCTCTGCCTGCGTCCTAGCAGGAGGGGACATCCCATGAGCAACACACCGGCTGCTACGCTCGTTCTCCGCCGTGGACGTGATGACAGCACTCAAGTCCCTCAGAGAGGCTGCCTTCTCCTGGGGACAGCTCGGCCTCTGCCCCCTGAGGAACAGACAGGGTCTCTGCCCTCCCTGGGCGCCGGGCACTGTAGCTCACAGCGACTCCTGCTCCGGAGTTCAAGGCTGTTTATCCCACCGGCTGCTGACTGAGCCCCAACTGCACCTCACACTGGGCCGCCCCAGGGGCCACTCGGGGTCCTTTCCCTCTCATCCCGGAGCAGTGCCATTCTTCCACCGAAGACTTCTGGCTGATCTGCAGCCCTTCAGGGATGCTCCACCCCCTTCTTCTCCTTCTTCTCCTCCTCCTCTTCCTTCTCCTCCTTCTCCTCCTCCTCCTCTTCCTTCTCCTCCTCTTCCTTCTTCTCCTCCTCTTCCTTCTCCTTCTCCTCCTCCTTTTCCTCTTCCTCCTCCTCTCCCTTCTCCTCCTTCTCCTCCTCCTCCTCCTTCCTTTTTGAGAGAAGTTTTAACTATGCCGCTTAGAGTTCAGGCTGGCCTCCAAACTCCCAGCCATCCTCCTGCCTCAGCCTCCCAAGAGCTGGGGTGAATGCCAAGCGCAGTCCCTCATCCCCACTGTCTTCTCTGATTTTCCCTCCTCTGAGAATGGGAGGCCCTCTTCTATCCTTTCTCGCTGGTGTGGGAATCAAGGACCCCCCTGGGCACCAGGTGAGCTCTCTACTGTGATCCACAAACTCAGTCTCCAAAATGTTCATGTAAAGTCGGGCTTTAGAATTGTATTTGTGCATTTCCTGGTTATTTCCTAGTTTTCTTAACTAAATGCTGGCCCCAGAAAGGCTAGTTTGTCTCCCCATGTCTACTTTAAAATGCATTTTGCTCATCTCCAGAAGCCAGAGTGTCATTTACTTTCAGCTCTGTGCTACCTGATTTGACTACATGTTTGCATTTGTTGTTTAAAGTGATTTTGCAGCTAGATGTAGTGGTGCCTCCAGTCCCAGCATGCAGGAGGCTGCTGCAGGGGGATTGCCAAGAGTTCAAGGCCAGCCCAGGCTACCTCGTGAGTTCAAGTCCAGCCTGAATGCCATAGGGAGACCCTGTCTGCAGAAGAAGGAAGGAAGGAAGGAAGGAAGGAAGGAAGGAAGGAAGGAAGGAAGGAAAGAAAGAAAGAAAGAAAGAAAGAAAGAAAGAAAGAAAGAAAGAAAAGTTTTCTGCAAAATGCACCACTTAATTATCCACCTTATTCAACTGATTGATACCAAACAGATCTTGGCATTTCACAGTTTCTCAGGCCAAAACACCTGCCCATTTGCTGCCCACTGTCTGCCCCGTGGGTAAAGAAGACATCACAGAGAACCCTCAGCAGAAAGGGGTCTGCCAAAATCAACAGCCGCGCAGCTAGGTGGAACGCGCCCGCATTTTATAAAGATAGTGACACAAATTCTTTTTAAGACGAAGTCTTTGAGTAGCATGTCATGTACAGCTAAGAGTTCTTCCTGCGGTAGAACCTGCAAGCAGAGAACAGCCAGTCCTGCTGGAGACCAGGGGAAGGAGCGGGGAGAACAGTGGCCTTTGAAGGTACCTACTCCAGCGGGGCTGTTGGGCGCACGGTCAGGGTCACCATGAGCCACACCAGATGCCTCTGGGCTCTTGCAGGTGTGCAGCGTGGATTTTCCGAATCACTGACCCTGTCGCATTCGGTAAGGTCCTGAATGCATAAACCATAGTGCTCAGCTGCAAGAGGGAGGGGTAGAAAGTCCTCTTTCTGCCTAATTAAACCACCTTTTAAGGAAGCTGACCTCGCTTAATCTCCACCCAGGATTGAGATCTTTGTTCCCTGAGTCTAAACACCGCACACTTGGTCACAGAAGACCTGTAGCGTAAGACACGAGTACACGCCCCATGCCACGTGCCCACCTGCTGCCACCACAGCTCGAAGACTGAGCCAGCAGGATGGAAAACGATCAGAAGAGCAATTGTGTCCGTTCTGCATGAGGATGCTTTTTCTGGTCATTTGCTGCTCAGCGGTACAGCGTAACAGCTATTTACACAGCGTTCACATTTCTCTAAGCGTTAGAGGTGACCTCGGATGGTACGGCACAGGGAGGACGGATTGTGTAGCATGTGCCATGCTGCGAGGGTTTGTGCATCCTTGGATCCTGCTGCCTCGGCGTTTGCGGAGCAATTCCCCAAGGCTCCTGAGGAAAGAGTGTGGTTTCTTTCAGACAGGAAGAAACACAAAACAAAAAAAAGGAGAGTGAGAAAGGGTGGAAATCATTTTCCCTGAACAGCCTGCTATGACGCAGATCGCAGGGCCCTGTGCGCCGTCAGTGGCTTTTCTGTTCCTTTCACCAACAGGGACACTGAGGCGAGACAGGGATGAAGCAGAGGACCGTGCCCAGGGGTGGTTATTGCCCGGAATCCTGAGCAGGGAGAAACCGTCTCACAGGAAAGCAAAGCTGCAGGAGTGGGACAGAGAAACTGGCCCTGAACCGAGACCAGCCACGCCTGTGTGGCACGTGCACGCGGGACGCGGCACTTCAGTCCGTGGCTAGCCATGTGGCACATGATGGCCTCTCCATGGAGGACACGCAGCTGGTGACCACGGAGCTGGACCATCGAGACACCTCTGGACATCACAGCTGCTGAAGGTCTGAGCACAGCGCACCTGGCCCGGGTTTGCGGTGACACCGGGGCATCAAAAGGCCAAAACTAGAAACTCCAGCCCACCCAGCCGCTCTGGGCCTCTTCCTGACAGAGGCCTCATGCTACGCAGTCACCCATGTGCCTCGTGCACAGCTCACAAGACCCGGACCTTGGAAGCCGCCTCTATGTCCACGAAGATGGATGGATAAAGAAAGTGCGGCGTCTACAGAGAGAGAGTGAACCTGAGTCACCTGTAGGCAAATGGATGCACCTTGTGACCACAAGGCTAAGGAAATCAGCCACGCGGGTTAAACATCACACGAGAAACCCAAATATAAATGCATTAAAGAGCAAAATAGGGGTGAGATGACAGGCAACAGGGAGACAGATCTGCTGCAGAAACAAAGACGACAAGAGATGGAGGAGGAGGAGAGGAGGGGGTGGGGAGAGTGAAGACGCATTCCACGCACGGGCCAGCTGCGCACCAGGGATGGGACCGTTACATGCAACTGTGGAAGAACAGAAATCAAACTTCAAGGTGCCGGGGATTTAGCTCCGTGGCACAGCACCTGCCTGGCAACCATGAGGTCCTGAGTTCGATTCCTGGTACCAAAAAATAAAAATAAAAAAATAAACAGGAGCTTAAAGAGGTCTCAAAAAGTTCCTATCTTTGCCGGGAACATAGCTCAGCGGCACGAGTGACTGACTGGCAAGCACAAGGCCCTGAGTTCCATCCCAGTACCAAAAGAAGGAAGAAGAAGAAATAAAACTTTAAGGCAAGCAACCCACTGCCCCGCTGTCCCATAAAAATGCAGCACACATGACGCTTGAAATGATAACAATGACTGAGGTACGTACTGCGCTGTACTGTGCCGCCCCCACCCCCAAGTTTACCCCTTCGACTTACAAAGAAGCTCGTGGGAGGCGGCGTCCACCCATCGGTCCACTGTGCCGAGAGCTACGCTGACCGAGTGGCTGACCCCTTCCCGTCTAGGTTCAAGCAGACTCTGAGGTCCCCTGCTATGGGATTACACGTGAAACCAGACGTTCTTCACTAATGCACAGCCTAGAACTGTTCCAGGGAGGCTGATGGTAAACTAAACGCAAACTAAGCCTAAGGAGAAAAGAAAGAAACACCTCGCAGATTCTGAGAACAAGGGCAGCGTTCAGCTCCCATGAGGACCAATCCATGAGCAGCACAGCATGAATTCCAAACTGTGACAACAATCACCTTTGTAAGGGACCCCCGGGGTCGCACTAGAGAGGGGCTGCCTGCTGGGATCTGCCTGGCCCTGGCTTTAAAGCAGCAACCCAAACGTCCAGAGCTGCAGGACAGGCCTGGGCATCAGGCACATCCCTGTCCGTTAGACCTGCGCTGGTGAAGCCTCCCCTTCCTGTGGGCTCCTTTACGTCCTTTAAACCCTCACCTTCGTCTCTGGTGCCTACAGCCAAGGGTGGCATTGAACTCAAAGCAATCTCCTGCTTCAGCCTCCCAAGTGCTGGGATTACAGGCGTGTGCCAGCATACCCGGCTCTTCTAAAGCCTTTGAAGCACGAATTCCAGACCCCGAGTGGACCCATGTTCCATTTATGAGCAGACCCTGTCCCCCCGGAGTGGCGTGGGGACCCAGCTGGCACAGGAACCCACCCACATCCCTGAGCCTCCCTGACCTCCTGAGCCCCACCGGAATGAAATCTAAACTCCCCGAAGTCCTGCTCTTGCAAACAGGACTCGCAGTGCTAGTTTGGCCCAGAATCACGCGTGGAAATGGGGAGGAAGGATTAAGTCAGTCTCGTAACTACGAGCTGGGAATCGTAAATGCACTCATGGGCGGCAGAGGTACCCGTAAGTGAAGAGGCGCCTTGAGCTCGGGCGTGGTCCTGGGCACAGTCAGCCTCAAGCCTGGTCCTAACTCAGCACCAAATGCAGGCGCTAAAGCTGGTGCGAAGCTGCTGCTGGCTGGCAGGAGCCCAGGAGGGTGGGACTGTGCCCAGCCTGCCTCCCACCACGTCCCCAGCAAACACTACCATGCTCAGCACTAGAGGACAACTCCCAGACTCCCCTAGGAAACCACAGCTAAATCAACACAAAGATTGGCCCGGGGCGCCACTGAGCCACACCAGACGCCTTCCGGTATCAGCAGCGAAGATTCACCCGCACCAACTGTGTCATGGGTGCGCTGCTTGTAGGAACTCATTCGGTCCTCACAGGCGACTCCTGGGGAGACCCGGGGGTCAGGATTCAAAGAAATCCAACTGGGAGCAGAAGGGCCACCCTCGGAAGGCAGATAAAGGATGGCAGGGGCTACAAACTTGTTCCAGGGAGTAGCAGACTGACCCGCGGCCCTCGGAAAAGCAGTGAAGTCCTCCCTTCACTGGGGGATGTTTCAGCACATTCAGAAATTCGCAACCTTCAGAAGCACAGCAAGCTCACTCTGAAGAGGACCAGGTAGAGCCCTTCGGTCTCTGCAGGCCACGTGCTCTGTCCCGAGACCCCAACCCGGTGCTGCGGGAAGCAGCTGCGAATGGCTGGGAGAGGAAGGGGCACAGGTGCTGACTTCTTCAAAACCGAGAAGCTCATCCACAGTTTCCCCTCCAATTTGAGATTAGAAAGGCCCCAGCCCTTCCCACTGTAGAAATTTTGGGGGGGGGGGGAATAGGGGACCGTCCACAATCTTAATTCAAAAAAGTATTAAGAGAATCAAATTAAAAAAAAAACCCAATCCCTATCCCACTTTTCCTATCTGTTGCATAATTGTTTCCAATCAAGTTCTTGCATCCTTATGCAAAACTGCAGAAATAACTAGAGAAAGCTGTTGGACAGCTCAGGGAAAACATCTCCTCATGCAGATGTGGCAGGGTGACCTCAAGGACAGACACCACTTCCGTGGTGGAGGGGTCTGAGAAGCCCAGAGAGACAGGCACAGCTGATTAAAACAAGGAACCGAGCACACAGCAACTCTGCCGAGGACCTCAGCGCTCTGGTTAAAATTAAAACTCTGCTTAATCCCAGCACTCAGGAGGCTGAGGCAGGAGAATCATCATGAGTTCGAGGCCAGCCTGGGATACAAAGTGAGCTCAAGGCCGGCCTGAGCAGCATAGTGAGACCCTGGCTCAAAAAGACCAAACAAAAAATAAAAATGAAATGAAATGAAAACTCTGAAGTATGTGAGGTCCGCCTGATGCTACCTGTACCACTGCCGGTGCAGACTCTCATCCTGGAGAACTGTGGATCTCAAGGGACAGGAACAGTGCCATCGCTGCGGCGAGTCCTGCGATGAAGCCTCTCGGAAGGGATCTGACACAGACCTAGGCTAAGACCCACGTCCGGGTCGCCACTCTGTCCCTGGAGGCCGGGCGACGCCTCTCCTCCGACTCCCAGGATCCCTAACGCTGGCCTGAACGGTCACCCTGGTTTGTACCTTATTTCTTCAGACAATTCCTTCCCACACCCAGTGCCCTCCTAGGTCCTCACCAGCCTGGCGCGCGCCTCACCTGCAGAGCAGGGCACCTTTTACCCCACAGATTTCTGGGATTCTATGGCCACCACCAGCTCCTTGTCCCTGCAATGGACAGCGTCAGGTAGGACCTGCATGCAGGAGTCTCCAGGAGCAGCTCCCCGACCGACCGAGGAACTGTGTGCCTTCCCGGGTGTTTAATCAGAGTCCCTGGGGCCCCGGAGGCCGGCCGACGCCTCCCTTCTCCTTCGTCCACTTCTTGCTTTCAGTTCATCCCGCCCAGCCCTAAGCTTTGGACAGGGGACGGGAAGGGAAATTAGGGGAAGGAACAGACAAGCCAGCTCAGGACAGGAGCACAGGGTGAGGGCTAATAAATCCCAGATCCAAACGCAAGCCCGCAGACCGATCGCATTTCTAATATCCTCTCAGCACCGAGGATCAAAAAGCGCTAACTGGATGCCAGCTGAGAACCGACTAATAAAACCCCGCAGAAGATATTGACAGATCTTGTCTTGCAAAAAAGAAACTCAGGAAAGATGCATCAGAGCTTGATGAGTTCAGGAGCTCCTCAGGCCCTGGGTCCGCTCTCGGCACCACGAAGGGAGAGAGGGGCGGGAACAGTGTGGCACTTGGGGGGACAGGACAGGAATGCAGGGGGACAGGACGGGGACAGTGGGGGACATGATGGGGACAGCGGGGGACAGGACAGGACAGTG
>PVLA01017580.1:0-11144 GCA_004027455.1 Hydrochoerus hydrochaeris
CTTTCCTCCTTGCTTGTGCGCAAGGAGAACCTCCTTTACAGTTGCGGCCATAGCTAGGCCTTGATGGCAGGCAGGGCCTATATCAGTGCATAGACAAATGTAACCTGAAAGATCTTCCTTTTTTTATGTGACTTGATTGCAGCCTGACAGGTGGAGTTTGCATTTTCATAAGCCAATTGTTTAATTAGGTCAGGGATGTCCTCAGAGGAGCCAAAAAGTCTCTCAATCACCTGTAGGATGCGATCAACAAAATCACAGAAAGGCTCCTCAGGTTTTTGTTTAATTTTTGTAAGAGAAGAGGCAACTCCACCACCAGAAGGGAGTTTTTTCCAGGCTGCAGTTGCTGCCAGAGTAACTTGTGCAAAGAGGCCTGCCTCATATTGCATTTGGGCCTGCTGCATTGCATAGTGGCCTGTCCCTGTTAACATGGGAAGGGTATGCTGATTTTTTCAGTTAGCATTTTCCTTGGCTAAAAGTTTACATTGGTCTTGGAATTCAGCCTTCCAAAGCAAATAATGGCCCCCTGAGAGTGTAGCTCTGGCTAGGTCTCTCCAATCATTAGGTGTAGTCCAACCTTGAGTTAGAGAGTCTAGGACTGCAAGGGTGAAGGCTGCCATAGGGCCATATTGGGATACTGCTCTTTTTAATTCTTTCAGGGCAGATACAGAGAATGGCATATGGACCCTATTAGCTTGTGGCTCTGGGGATGAAGAATCTGTTTCCCTATCACTATCAGGTGGGTCAGTGTCATTTTCTTCCTCACTATCACTAATTTCTAACTCCCATCTTTGTAGATGTGATGGTTGTCCCCTATTATTTCCCCTAGCAGCTGTCGTAGTGGCTTGTGGTTTATCTCTTTTATTTTCTTGACTTGGGGATTGATCCTCACATCTAGTTTGTTCCTTTGGTCTCCCCCTTTCTTTAACCATTTTATTTTCACCATCTTGTGAACTAATGTCATTTTGAGTGGGCCAGGTTGTCTCCCCACCATTTTGTGGGCCAAAACCAGCTGGGGTGGCCTCCATGACTGGAAAGATTAAGCAAGGCACCATTTCTGGGGCGTTCACTACTGGAGGGTGAATTGTCTCTGTTACTGGGAACATCATTGGAGGCATGCCTGAAGAAGGGTTGGGGCCCATCTCTAATGACTGGAGTTCTAAGATGAGCCTTTGTTTTTCTTGTTTTAATTGAAGTTGCTGTCATAAGTAGTGAATTTCTGTTTTTAGCTCAAGAAGGGCAGAAGATGGACCGTGAGGCTTTTGGAAGTCAGGCAGGGACCGAATTGATAGCACAGGGGCTACAAGGGGGGAATTATGATATTGAGCAGCCTCTTTTGCCAATTGTGACAAATCAACCCCCTGGAAATTGGAAAGGTCAGGATATATAGGCTGATATAGAGGGAGCTTGGCGGCGCCATTTTGAGTATCTGGCAGGGCAGCGCCATTTTTGGAGTCCTCATGTCCTCCAGAAAGAGAAAGTGGCGGTAAGTCGCCATCTTGAAGGGGCTCCTGAGTATTAAGAATCACAGAGCCGGGACTACTGGGTACACTGGACGTGTCTGATGGCAGCTTTGGGGTAGGATTGCGGGAGGAGCGTAGTGCAGCCTCACCCTGAGTAAGCATTTCAGCAATATGGGGATCTGCATAACGTTGAATTAGCAGCTCAGAAATTAGAGTCCAATATGAAAAAAAGGTTACCGGGACCTTTTCCAGACCAAAAACCCTATAATAGTCTTTAAGAGCATCTCTCACTCTATTCCATTTTTTAGAAACAATGGTGTCCTCTAAAGGGAACCATGGGAACACAGAATGTACAAATTGAAAGTACTGTAATAAATCCTTAGTTTTAACCTTAATCCCTCTAACCTTGAGAGCCTCCCTGAGGCCATTTATGAGCAATTCGTGTTCACTTAATACTTGCCCCATGCCGATAAAGAAATTAGATACGTTCACCTACCATGATTCAGGTGAGATGTAAGGTGGCCGTCTGCTCGGATCACAGGGACGGAGTCATCCCAAAATAGTCATGCCGGCCAGTGATTTACTCCCATGAATGGTCCCGCGTTGAAGTCCCTCATGCCGGGAGCCCCACTGTTGGGCTCCACTTGATCTGGCCTGCGGATCAGTCTGTGGGTCTCACCTGGAGAGGGAACAGGGATGGGGGACATGGGCAAGAGGAGAGAGAGATGGAGACAAATTGAGGGCTTCCAATCAAGTCTCCTTTATTGATGTAGGGCACAGGGTTTTTATAAGCAGGGGGTGAAACATGGAGCTGGGCAGGGTAAGAATGTTGCGTGTCCGCTGATTGGCTAGAGAGCAGGATCTATCCAAATAAGGACAAGCTAGAGGCAGGAAGCTGTTGCTAGGTAGGGGTACGTGGTAACCATGACTGGGCCCTTGGCATATCCGCTAAATGCAGGAGAGGATAGTGGGTAATGTAGGCTGACACACAAAATGCCCTCAGGCAGGAGGGGCGGGACAGGGGCAAAGCCTTGAGCCGATCCCTACAACTTCTTGTGAAATACACGGCATACACTTCAAATAGAACCAAAACCCAGTGTTTTGAAAACACATGCAGGAGGAAATCAATTGTACTGTGTGCTAAACCTGAGATTTACATATTCATCATAATAAGAATGAAAGGAAGCCAATACACAAAACCAGCTTCTTAAAAAATGGCTTTATACTTCTTGTGAAATACACAGCACACACTTGAAACAGAACCAAAACGCAGTGTTTTGAAGGTGCACACAGCAGGAATCCTGTTTTTCTCTCTGCTATATAAGGGATTTACACATTCATGATAATAAAAATGAAAGGAAGGCAATACATTAAACACGCTTCATAGAAAATGCCTTTAAACTTCTGGTGAAATACACAGCACACACTTCAAATGGAACCAAAATTCAGTGTTTTCAAAGTGGATGCATCAGGAATTCAGTAGTTCTGTCTGTAACAGAAGAGATTCACACATTCATCATAATAAGGATGTAAGGAAGGCAATACACAAAACAAGCTAACTACAAAATGCCTTTAGACTTCTTGAGAAATATACAGCCACCACTTGAAACAAAACCAAAATGCAGTGTTTTCAAATTGCATGCAGCAGGAATTCCCTATTTTTCTCTGCTATATAAGGGATTTACACATTCATGATAAAAAAATAAATGGAAGCCAATACATTAAGCCCACTTCCTACAAAATGCCTCTAAATTTCAAGTGAAATGCCAAGCACACACTTGAAATGGAACCAAAATTCAGGGTTTTGAAAGTGCAGGCAGCAAGAATTCAGTAGTTCTCTGGGTAACACAAGAGATTCACACATTCATCATAATAAGAATGAAAGTAAGCCAATACACCAAACAAGCTTCCTACAAAATGCCTTTACACTTCTTCTGAAATACAAAGAACACACTTGAAACAGAAACAAAACACAGTGTTTAGAAAACAAATGCAGTAGGATTTCAGTTGTTCTGTTTGATACACAAGACATATAGGCATTCGCCCTAGTTAGAATGAAAGGAAGCCAATACATAAAACCCGCTTCCTACAAAATGCCTGTATACTTCCTCTGAAATACACAGCACATACTGGAAATAGAAATGCAATGCAGTGTTTTGAAAGTGCATGCAGCAGGAATTCCATAGTTCTCTCTGCTATATAAGGGATTTACACATTCATCATAATAAGAATGAATGGAAGCAAATGCACACAACCCGGTTGCAGCCAAATACCTTAATATTTTTGTGAAGTACATAGCACAGCCATGAAAAAGAAACAAAATGCGGTGATTTGAATGTGCATGCAGTAGTAATTCTGTAATTTTCTCTCCTACTTACGGGATTTACCATTCATCATAATAAGAATGAAAAGAAGGCAATACACACAACTCTCTTCCTACAAAATGCCATTATACTTCTTGTGAAATACACAGCACACACTTGAAATAGAACCAAAATGCAGTGTTTGGAAAACACATGCAGTAGGAATTCAGTTGTACTGTGTGCTACACAAGAGATTTACACATTCATCATAAGAATGAATGGAGCCAATGCATAAAAACCACTGCCTACAATATACCTTTAAACTTCTTGTGAAATACCTAGTACCCACTTGAAATGGATCCAAAATGCAGTGCTTTGAAAGTGCATGCAGCAGGAATTCAGTAGTTCTGTGTGTAACACAAGAGATTCACACATTCATCATAATAAGAATGAAAGGAGCCAATACACAAAACCAGCTTCATACAAAATGCCTTATACATCTTGTGAAATACACAGCACCCATTTGAAGTAGAAGCAAAACTCAGTGTTTTGCAAACACATGCAGTAGAAATTCAGTTCTGTGTGCTACACAAGGGATTTAGGCATTCGCCCTAGTTAGAATGAATGGAAGCCTATATATAAAACCCGCTTCCTAACAAATGCCTTTATACTTCTTGTGAAATACATAGCACTCACTTGTAATAGAACTAAGTGCAGTGTTTTGAAAGTGCATGGAGCAGGAATTCTGTAGTTATCTCTGCTAGGTAAGGGATTTACACATTCATGATAATAATGTTGGAAGCCAATACATTAAACTCACTTCCTACAAAATGCCTTTAAACTTCTTGTGAAATCCCAGTGCACACCTAAAATGGAACCCAAATGTAGTATTTTGAAAGTGTATGCAGCAGGAATTCAGTAGTTCTGTGTGCTACACAAGAGATTTACACATTTATCATGATAAAAATGAAAGGAAGCTAATACACAAAACCAGCTTCTAACAAATGCCTTTATACCTCTTGTGAAATATACAGCACCCACTTGAAATAGAACCAAAATGCAGTGTTTTGAAAGTGCATGCAGCAGGAATTCAGTAGGTCTCTCTGCTATGTAAGGGATTTACACATTCATGATAATAAGAACGAGTGGCAGCAAATGCACTCCACTTGCTTCCGGCCAAATGCCTTTATTCTTTTTCTGAAATATACTGCACAGCCTTGAAAAAGACACAAAACACAGTGTTTTGAAAGTGCATGCAGCAGTAATTCAGTAGTTCTGTGTGATACACAAGAGATTTACAGATTCATCATAATAAGAATGAAAGGAAGGCAATGAACACAACTCGCTTCCTAAAAAATGCCATTATACTTCTTGTGAAATACACGGCATACACTTCAAATAGAACCAAAACCCAGTGTTTTTAAAAC
The DNA here is from genome assembly GCA_004027455.1 of Hydrochoerus hydrochaeris. Classification (NCBI taxonomy): domain Eukaryota; kingdom Metazoa; phylum Chordata; class Mammalia; order Rodentia; family Hydrochaeridae; genus Hydrochoerus; species Hydrochoerus hydrochaeris. The sequence goes on from PVLA01017580.1 coordinate 5,191, forward strand.
ACATGCAGGAGGAATTCAATTGTACTGTGTGCTAAACCTGAGAGTTACATATTCATCATAATAAGAATGAAAGGAAGCCAATACACAAAACCAGATTCCAAAACTGCCTTTCTACTTCTTGTGAAATACACAGCACATGCTTCAAATGAAACCAAAATGCAGTGTTTTGAAAGTGCATGCATCAGGAATTCAGTAGTTCTGTCTGTAACAGAAGAGATTCACACATTCATCATAATAAGAATGTAAGGAAGCCAATACACAAAAACAGCTTCCTAAAAATGGCTTTATACTTTTGAGAAATACACAGCACCCACTTGAAATACAACCAAAATGCAGTGTTTTGAAATTGCATGAACCTGGAATTCCATATTTCTCTCTGCTATATAAGGGATTTACACATTCCTGATGATAATAATGAATGGAAGCCAATACATAAAACCCGCTCCATAGAAAATGGCTTTACACTTCTTGTGAAACACCCAGGACACACTTAAAATGGAACCAAAATGCAGTGTTTTGAAAGTGCAGGCAGCAGGAATTCAGTAGTTCTCTGGGCAACACAAGAGATTCACCCATTCATCATAATAAGAATGAAAGGAAGCCAATACACCAAACCACCTTCCTTCAAAATGCCTTTATACTACTTCTGAAATACAAAGCACACACTTGAAATAGAACCAAAATGCAGCATTGTGAAAACTAATGCAGTAGGATTTCAGTTGTTCTGTTTGATATACAAGACATTTACGCATTCACCCTAGTTAAAATGAATGGAAGTCAATACATAAAACCACTTCCTACAAAATGCCTTTATACTTCTGTTGAAATACTCAGCACACACTTGAAATAGTACCAAAATGCAGTTTTGAAAGTGCATGTGCAGGAATTCCATATTTCTCACTGCTAAGTAAGAGATTTACACATTCATGATAAAAAATATGAATGGAGGCCAATATATAAAGACAGCTTCCTAAAAAATGCCTCTGAAGTTCATGTGAAATGCCCAGCACACACTTGAAATGGAACCAAAATACAGTGCTTTGAAAGTGCATGCAGCAGGAATTCAGTAGTTCTCCATGTAACATAAGAGATTACACATTCATCATCATAAAAATGAAAGGAAGCCAGTACACAAAACCAGCTTCCTACAAAATGCCTTTATACTTCTTGTGAAATACAAAGCACACACTTGAAATGCAACCAAAATGCAGTGGTTTGAAAGTGCATGCAGGAGGAATTCAGTAGTTCTGTCTGAAACAGATGAGATTCACACATTAATCATAATAAGAATGTAAGGAAGCCAATACACAAAAACAGCTTCCTACAAAATGACTTTATACTTCTTGAGAAATACACAGCACCCACTTGAAATACAACCAAAACACAGTGTTTTGAAATTGCATGAAGCAGGAATTCAGTAGTTCTCTCTGCTGCATAGGTGATTGACCATTCATCATAATAGGAATGAAAGGAAGCCAATGCACACAACTCACTTCCTACGAAATACCATTATACTTCTTGTGAAATACACAACACACACTTGAAATAGAACCAAAACACAGTGTTTTGAAAACAGATGCAGTAGGAACTCAGTTGTACTGTGTGCTACACCAGAGACTTACCCATTCATCATAATAAGAATGAATGGAAGCCAATACATAAAACCCGCTTCCTGCAAAATGCCTTTAAACTTCTTTTGAAATACCCAGCACCCACTTGAAATGGAATCAAAATGCAGTGTTTTGAAAGTGCATGCAGCAGGAATTTTGTAGTTCTCTCTGCTTTATAAGGGATTTACACATTCATCATAATAATAATGAATGGAAGCCAATACATAAAACACGCTTCCTACAAATTGCCTTTAAACTTCTTGTGAAATACACAGCACACACTTGAAATGGAACCAAAATGCAGTGTTTTGAAAGTGCATGAAGCAGGATTTCCATAGCCCTCTCTGCTACATAAGGGATTTACACATTCCTCATAGTAAGAATGAATGGAAGCAAATGCACACAACCCACTTCCTGCGAGATGCCTTTATACTTTTTGTGAAATATACTGCACATACTTGTAAAAGAACCATAATGCAGTGTTTTGAATGTGCATGCAGCAGGAATTCAGTAGTTCTCTCTGCTACATAAGTGATTTAACATTCATCATAATAAGAATGAAAGGAAGCCAATGCATACAACCCGCTTCCTGCAAAATGCCATTATACTTCTTGTGAAATACACAGCACACACTTGAAAGAGAAAACACAATGTTTTGAAAACACAATCGGTAGGAATTCAGTTGATCTGTGTGCTACACTAGAGATTTACACATTCCTCATAAGAAGAATGAATGGAAGGCAATAGATAAAACCTGCTTGCTACAAAATACCTTTATACATCTTGGCAAATAAACAGTATGCACTAGAAATAGAACCAAAATGCAGTGCTTTGAAAACACATGCAGTAGAAATTCAGTTGTTCTCTGTGCTACACAAGTGATTTACAAATTGATCATAATAAGAATGAATGGAAGCCAAAATATAAAACCTGCTTCCTACAAAATGCCTTTATACATCTTTGAAATACACAGCACACACTTGAAATAGAACCAAAACACAGTGTTTTGAAAACAAATTCAGTAGGAATTCAGTTGTTCTGTGTGCTACTCAAGAGATTTACGCATTCATCCTAATTAGAATGAATGGGACCCAATACATAAAACCTGTTTCCTACAAAATGACTTTATAGTTCTAGTGAAATACACAGCACACACCTGAAAGAGAAACAAAACACATTGTTTGGCAAACACATCCGGTAGGAATTCAGTTGTTCTGTGTACTACACTAGAGATTTACACATTCATTATAAGAAGAATGTATGGAAGCCAATATATAAAACCTGCTTCCTACAAAATGCCTTTGTACATATTTGGAAATACACAGCATGCACTAGAAATAGAACCAAAACGCAGTGTTTTGAAAACACATGCAGTAGGAATTCAGTTGTTCTCTGTGCTTCACAAGTGATTTACAAATTCATCATCATAAGAAGAAATGGAAGCCAAAACATAAAACCCACTCTTACAAAATGCCTTGATACTTCTTGTGAAATACACAGCATCCACTTGAAATAGAACCAAAACACAGTGTTTTGAAAACAAATGCAGTAGAAATTGAGTTGTTCTGTGTGCTACACAAGAGATTTACCCTTTCATGAGTAAGAATGTATGGAAGCCATTATATAAAACTGTTTCCTAAAAAATGCCTTTATACTTGTGAAATACACAGCATAAACTTGAATCAGATCCAAAATGCAGTGTTTTGAAAACCCTCATGGTAGAAATTCAGTTGTTCTGTGTGATACACCAGAGATTTACACATTCATCATAAGAATAATGAATGGGGGCCAATAAGTAAAACCAACTTCCTACAAAATGCGTTTAAACTTCTTGTTCTATACCCAGAACACACTTGAAATACAACCAAAACACAGTGTTTAGGAAGTGCATGCAGCAGTAATTAATTTGTTCTGTGTATTACACAATAGATTTACACATTCATCATAATAAGCATGAATGGGAGCAAATGCACAAAACCCACTTGCTACAAAATACATTTTTGCTTCTTGAGAAACACAACTCTCACTTGAAACAGAATCAAAATACATTGTTTTGAATGTTGGTTCTGCAGGAATTCAGTAGTTCTGTGTGATACACAAGAGATTTACACATTCATCATATGAAAAACTAATGGAAGCCAATGCACAAAACCTACTTCCTACAAAATGCGTTTAAACTTGTTGTGAAATACCCAGGACACACTTGAGATAGAGCCAAAATGCAGTGTTTTGAAAGTGCATGCAGCAGGAATTCAGTAGATCTCTCTGCTACATAAGTGATTTACACATTCATAATAAGAATGAGTGGAAGCCAAGGCACACAACCCACTTCCTATGAAATGCCTTTAAACTGTTTGTGAAATACACTGCACACCCTTGAAATAGAACCAAAATGCAGTGTTTTGAAAATTCATGCAGCAGTAATTAATTTGTTCTGTGTGATACACAAGATTTTACACATTCATCATAATAAGAATGAATGGGAGCAAACGCACGAAACCCGCTTCCTACAAAATACCTTTATGCTTCTTGTGAAACATAACACACACTTGAAATCAAACCAAAGCACATTGTTTTGAAAGTTCATGTGGCATGAGTTTGTAGTTCTCTCTGCTACACAAGTGATTTACACATTCATCATAATAAGAATGAGTGGAAGCCAATGCACACAACCCGCTTCCTATGAAATGCCTTTATACTTTTTGTGAAATACACTGCACACCCTTGAAATAGAAGCAAAATGCAGTATTTTGAAAATGCATAGAGCAGTAATTAATTTGTTCTGTGTGTTACACAAGACATTTACCCATTCATCATAAGAAGAATGAATGGGAGCCAATGCACATACCTGCATCCTACAAAATACCTTTATGCTTCTTGTGAAACACAACACACACTTGAAATAGAAACAGAATGCATTGTTTTGACAGTTATTGTTGCAAGAATTCAGTAGTTCTTTCTGCTACACAAGAGATTTACACATCCATCATGATAAGAATGACTGGAACCCAATACATAAAACCCGCTTCCTACAAAATTCCTTTATACTTCTTGTGAAATGCATAGCACATACTTGAAATAGAACCAAAACACGGTTTTTTGAAAACTCATGCAGTAGGAATTCAGTTGTTCTGTGTGCTACACCAGAGATTTACACATACATCTTAATGAGAATGAAAGGGAGCCAACCCACGAACCCGCTTCCTACAAAATAGGTTTATGCTTCTTGTGAAACACAACTCTCACTTGAAATAGAACAAAAATGCATTATTTTGAAAGTTCATTTGGCAGGAATTCAGTAGTTCTGCGTGATACACAAGAGATTTACACATTCATCATAATAAGAACTAATGGAAGCCAATGCACAAAAACTGCTTCCCACAAAATGCCTTTAAACTTGTTGTGAAAATACCCAGGACACACTTGAAATAGAGCCAAAATGCAGTGTTTTAAAAGTGCATGTAGCAGGAATCCAGTAGATCTCTCTGCTACATAACTGATTTACACATTCATCATAATAAAAATGAATGGAAGCCAATGCACACAACCCACTTCCTATGAAATGCCTTTAAACTTTTTGTGAAATATACTGCACACCCTTGAAATAGAACCAAAAGAGAGATTGCAAGATATCCGACTGAGTGGTGGCACTGTAAGAGAGCTTCTCTGAGGAAAAAAAATAAAAGCACCTCAGATGCTGGAATCTGGCAAAATGGAGAAAGCCAGGCAAAAGGAGAGGAATTCTCATGACCCAGGAAGAAACTGAGGAAAAAGAAAAAAAAGAAAGAAGAAAAAGAAGCATGGACAGAGGGCTGGAACTGGGCAAGCCCCAATCGCTGTACTAGCAAGTCTTAAATTCAGGTGACTCACAATCAAGCTGAGATCATGGCCCTGCCAAGAGCGGGGGTTGGTGAGCTCCGGACCCTCGGCTGGGGGAGGCCATGAGATGGGGAGTGGAAAGAGCCAGTCAAGCTGCGCAAACTTTGGTGAGTGATGGGAACTGGAATCCCCAAACCGGGAGGACTGGCTGGGTGACATTTTGCAGTTGGGCAGGGCCAGCTTGAATCAGGGCCCTAGGCAGCATCTGCTAATGACTTCTAGTCCAAAGCAGATTGGTGGGATCTGCTCAGGCTGGGCCACACCCCTGGTTGAAACCCAATACCCAGGGATGAGGCTTTCCTGGGCCAGTGGCATACCCAGGGAACACACAAACTTGTTGAAGCATTAACTAGTTGACTGGCATAGGGGGAGGAGCCAGCTCTCAGCCTGCAACTCACAGATCCACTGCAGACTGAGTGGGGTACTTTCCTAGCAAGTGTGCTGCAGAAAAACTGTAAGCAAAAC
>PVLA01017581.1:0-16898 GCA_004027455.1 Hydrochoerus hydrochaeris
TTATACCATTTTATGAAGATGAGTAAGATCTTTAATAAGTGAATGAGGAAAGCAATGTTTCCCAGAATAATAAGACATGAAGTCAGGCATTTCACTAAAAGACCCATACAGGAACCTACAAAGTACATGAAATGTCATGAAACACTGACATCCCACATATCAGGAGAAGCTGAAGAGCTCCCTGATTGAATAAAGGAAGTTCAGAGGATCCCATTTATGTGCAATGATAACAGAATTTAGAAAAAAGGGTGTATCTTTTTCAAAATACTCAATTATTTTTACTTTTCAAATTAATTTTATTTTATTATAAACTGAAAATTTATAGTTATGGATAGTTATAAAAAGAAAGTGAAATTGATAATCCAATGAAGCCAATTTTAATACACAATATCACAAATACATAACATTCTCTCACTAAGAACGTTTGGCCTCTTAGCAGTACTGGAATGTGTAATAATCCTTCATTAGCTCATCTCACCAGTCTGTGAAGTAGAATTGCAAATCTCAGACACTTCCCCCACATAACCGAAGATCTTCTCCTTGTATTACCGTGCCTCCCTCCCCAACTCCCCAGCCTATGGTAGTAACCACTTGGGCCTATGCTTCTGAAAGGACGATTGTTTTAAATTCTTTCAATATGTGTGAGATTGAGTTTTGTGGAGCCTTGTTTGACTGATTTCACTTGTCCAATTCTGTCAGTGATGTTGCAAGTCATAAATGTCTTCTATTTCAAGAATTATTATGTTCCATTGTACACATACATCACATCTGGATTTGTTCTTATTTTTTTAAAGAGGAAAAAAACAAGGAAAATAAAACAATAAAACCAGTCAAAACAAACCAGTGCAAGTGACACAGGACTTCAAAACAATATGAAATCAACAATAGTTACCATAATGCATCTTGGTGTCCACAAAATAGCTGCAGATACCCTCGACATAGTGAAGATCAAACAGAACAGAACAAAATAGAACCAACAAAAATAAAACAATGAATACAATAAAGGAATTCAAAACAAGGTAATAGTAAATCCTAAATGCCTACCATAATATATCTTGCTATCTTTGAAATAGCTACTCCTTCCATTGGATATAAAAAATCAAACAAAGCAAAACAGAACAAAGCCCAACCCAACAAAACAATGAAAATGATACAGGACTTCAAAACAAGACAATAAGGAATTAACAGTGGCTACCACCCTCAGAAAGCGGTTCCCCCTGATTGCCATATTGTGTATTGCCATCCTCTGAATGGGTGATCAGACCACTGGACCTAGACCTGCAAGGTTACTGAACCAAAACACCACAAGCATCAAGTTGGATTTCACCTCTACAGGTATCATTAGCCTGTGTTTTCTGGATCAGCTCATCACTTACAGGAGGGGGAGAGGGGATTGTCTTTTCTCATTTTCCAGCCTGCATGCCTGAAGGGGTTGGGGACTGGCTGTACCCTGACTGGAGGTGGCCCATGCTTGGAGCTGATTCACAGGGAGGGCTTCCTTCTTGGTGAATCCTTGTTCTCTCCCATTGCAATCCAGGCACTGACTCACAGGGAAAGGCTTGGATCTGGCCGGATTTCTTCTTTGATGGACACTTAGGTTCATCCCATGTCTTGAATTCTGTAAATAATTTTGAAAAATCATAGCATTCAGAAACATTTCCACATACTAATTTCTAAATGATTAGGATAATACAGAGTACAACTTATAGAAGTTCTACATTTATTATTGAGTACTTTCCAGGCTGTTTTCCATAAGTGATGTAATAATTCACACGTTTGATAAGTGTTCAAGGGTTCCCTTTGCTCCACATCCTCCTCATATTCAGCTGCCAACTTTTTGGTAACAGTCACAATGGGAGGTGAGAATCGCTATCTCTTTGAGGTTTTAATTTGATGAATTTAATTATTAATGATGCTGGGCATGCTTGTAACAAAAATGATGTTTAATTTTGGGAATAGTCTATAATGTCCTTAATTATCACTGACAATTTTCTTAGTCAGATATCTGTTCTGTCAGAAATGATCTTTTTCTAACTATGTGTTTGCATTCTTTTATGTTTTTATTTTAAAGTAATTAAAGTACATATTAATAAAGGAAACATAAAAGTACCTTTCATACTTTTATGAAAAAGTAACACAAAATATTATAACCAAGCAATTAGAGATTAAGTCAAAACAAACCAGTGCAAGTGATTCCTAATAAAAAGAGATAAAAAACATGAAACTGTCTTAAAAAGAAACAACCAAATAAAAGGACAAAACTTTCTTTTCAGTGAACAAAAAGAAACAAGTACTACAAGTGAAACAATTTAGGATAGATCTTAAAATAGTTTTGAAACAACAGAATAAACAATTTAGAAAATTATTTGTATTTTTGTCTTCTTCCTGTGTACCTATCTTTTATTTCTCCTCCTGAATCTTAGATCTATGAGATACATGAGACATTCTTCATATAAGAGAAACCATGAGATACTTAAACTTGTGTGTTTGACTCATTTCACTTAATATTATGTTCTAAAGTTGCTTTCAATTGTCAATGAATGCCTCAAGTTTATGCTTCTTTATTATAGGGTAGTACCCCAAAGGGTATAAATACAGCAATTTCTTTCTTCATTAATCTGTTAAATGATATATATGGTATTTTCAAAATCCAGCTATGAGAAATTTAGTTGCCATAAATATGGGTGTGCACATATTCCTGAGTTATGCCTGTGCACTTTACAAAATGTACTAGAAAGGTGATATTTGGGTCAAAAGAATTTCTATGTTTAGCTTTTTGAGGAATCTCTGCCTCGAATTCCATAGTGTTTGTAATAGTTTGTATTTTCACCAGTAATGTACAAGAGTTCTTTCCCCACCTCCTCATCTGCATTTGCTATTGTTAAGTCTTTGATGATAGCTATTCCTTCTGGGGTAAATGGTATCTCAAAGTAGTTTTAATTTATACTTCTCTAATTGACAGCAATGTTGAACATTTTCTCATGTGCTCATAGGCCACTTTATTCTGAAAGCTGTTTACTCATTTCACTAGCCCATTTCATCATTCAGGACTACAAGATGTTGGACTTGTGTAAAGCAAATCTCCCTAGAGGAGGACATCAGTATAATGCCATACTAGTGCTCCTGGAGAAAAGCAGATGCAATTAAGGTCTTACCCAAGACTGCATTTAAGGACAACACCCTGAGGTAAGGTGTTGGGTCCCTCTGGAATTGCAGTAAACTTGACTGACAGGCTGTTAAAATAGGTACTAAAAAGAGTGTTTTCACCAGAGCTATAACAGTAGGAACTGTTAGCTGTTGTGGATTGGGCATAGTTAGCAATTTTAATAGTATTTGATATTGGGTATGCAATGGCAATCAGGAACACCAACATGACACCCAGGATTTGGAGGCAGGTTTATTTACATTGATGGGTGCTGTTGGGGATCATTCCCAGAGTATCAGGCCCTGATCACTGGTGGTCTGTGGCTTATGTGAGATAAGCAAGCAGGAAGTACAGAGGCAGGAAAGTTTGTCAATTTGGGATTGGTTTATATGCATCACAGTGATCAGCTGTTTCTAAGAGACAGAAACAACCAGAACTACAACAGGAACTGTTACCTGGGCAACTAAGGAACTGAAGTACACTGGCTGTGGGGGATAGGCATTTTCTATCACAGGTATGAGGGACTTAGCAGATGGAACTACAGCATTTTATTTTTTTCCAAGTTTAAGAAGAGGAACATCTGGAATCTTAAGTGGAGAAGAAATGCAATAATCACTCTTTAAAGTGTGTTGTAAAATTGAATCCTTGCAGGTCCTGTTTTCACCTACAAAGTGCCATTCTTAAATATTTTAGCTGAGGATACAGAGTTTCCATTTTATTTTCTTGTGTTTTTGTGAAGCTGGGCTCAAAGACAAGAATTATTGAGTACTCTTCCTTCTGAGCCACAGGCCCAGCCCATGGGGTTCCCTTTGAGTGAAGTGGTTTGTAAGAGCCAAAGATAACTTCATTTATTGTGTTAAAGGAATATTAAAGGAATCTAGCATATTTGTTATTGGTGTTCTTTTTTTTCTTTTTTTTTTTTGTACCAGGGATTCAACTCAGGGCCTCATGCTTGCCAAGCAAGTGCTTGCACTGTTGAAATAAAACCCTGGCCTCTTGTTATTGGTTTTATCTGTATGATTACTTACTGTTTGGTATCCTTTAGACAAGAACAAATTTTAATCAAAGCATGAGCACTAGAACTGACAAGTAAGTTTTAGAAACTGATTTTGAGAGACAGCAATTGTAACCCACTGTGTTCTTAGGTTCTTTTATTGATGGAGTCTGACATTCTGTCATAAATCCCTCTAGCTGTAATTCTGAATTTCTGATAACATATGAGAAACAGTTTAATACATTATTTTGACATTAATAACTCTCTTAAGTTTCTGTACAAGAACAACAATACGTACTGTATGTGTAATAACCATTCTGAGCATCATCGATGAATTGGCAAGCTGGATCTGTATTACAGTTAAATACTGACAGGATAAAATCTCTACAGTCAGGGATCTGGACTTTTAGGCACACCTAAAAGGAATGGATGGAGAGAAAGTTATCCTAGTTATAATTTAAGCAAGATATATATAACTGTTTATTGAGAGAGTGACAGGAGCCAAGGGAAGAGGGACAGAATTATTCTCTTCCAGATCACAATCTCAGTCGCCCACATCTTCCAAAAAGACTTCACCTTCCAAACTTTCATGTGGCTATAAACTCATCAGTGAACAAATCCACAGATGAATATGACTACCTCATTATCCCATCACCCCTCCAATACCCAACTTATGAATGTAAGAGGCTGCCCATTCATTCCTGGAAGGTAACATTACCTTGTTGCCAAAACCAGAGAGGCTCTCAATAAAAATGTAAAGTATAGGCCAATTTATTAACGAACACAGAGGTAAAACTTGTCAATAAGATACTGTCAAACACTGAGTTTATATAAATCATTACAGAAATCATATATTATGACCTAGTAGATATTACACTCAGGAAGCAAGCTTCTTTCAATATATTAAAATCAATAAATGTAACACATCACTTAAACACAAAAGCATAAGATCACATGATAACCTCAACATGCACATAAAAATTTCAACAAAAAATTACTGCTGATTATAGTAGGGGTGTTTGAATCATCTAGGAAGATTCCACATCATGTAAACAACAAGAGATCAAGTTATATCATGGAATAAGGACATCAGGTGTGGCAAACAAGAGAGTATCAGTTTATACCGAGTTTAATACATGGGGTTGTGGTGTGTTTTTTGTTTTGTTTTTCCTTCTTTTTCTCAAAGGAATCTTGAATTTGGCTCTGAGTTTACTGGTGTATAAGCTTTTTAAAATATTTTATTTCAAAGGTAATAAAACAAAAGAGGACAGATTTAAGCAAATCAGAACAGAACAATGTAAGCAACACAGCAATTCACAACAAGAAAATTGGATATTAACAGTAGCTATCATAATGTCTCTTTCTTTGAAATAGTTGACCTTAGCTTTACAAACAATAATGTCAAACATAACAAAATAGAATAAAACCACTCAAAAGAATGAAAGCATTGCAAGGCATTCTGAACCAAATAACTGAAGATGAACAATGGCTGCTGTATTATCTCATTTTCCATAAAAATTTTGTTTATACTATCATACATATTAAAATCCAATAAGACACAATGTTATAGAACCAATGGTAATAGAAAAACAAGAGCATGGTAGGAATTCAGAGAAAGATGATATTAAATCAACAATGGCTGCCATATTGTCTTGCCTTCAAAGTAACTATTCATATATTGGCAAACAGGATGCAGCAAACCATCAAGAAGATTATACACTATGACCATGTGGGATTCATCCCAGGCATGCAGGGATGGTTCAACATACATAAATCAATAAATATAATGTCCACCATATCAATAGAGCCAAAAGCAAGAATCACATGATCATTTCTATAGATGCAGAAAAAGCTTTTGATAAGACCCAACACCCATTCATGACAAGAATCTTACAGAAAATTGGAATAGATGGTCTTTACCTCAATATGATAAAGGCCATCTATGACAAGCCAACAGCCAGTGTCATATTAAATGGCCAAAAACTGAAAGCCTTTACCTTGAAATCAGGCACAAGATAAGGATGTCCCTTTCACCACTCCTATTCAATATAGTACTGGAAATACTAGCCAGAGCAATTAGAAAAGAAAGAGAGAAAAAAAAGGAATAAAAATAGGAAAAGAAGTTAAATTATCACTATTTGCAGATGACATGATACTCTACATAGAAGACCCTCAAACCTCCAGCATATAAGCTTTTTAGTCTCTCCCCTTCGTTTTTGGTGCCAAAGATAACTTTGATTTTATCCTATAAAGATCAATACTAATATCTATTTCTTTTATCATAACAACAGAACTGGCTAAAAGGTTTATGTAAGTAATAACGTCTCTATTTAGAGTTAAATTTATTTCAGGGTTCATCCTCCATGGTAGATTGACAATTGGTGGTCAACTTGTAATACCAGCTGAACCAACTCAGCATGGTGCTGTGTGTGGATGGCCCAGCTGAGGATCATTGCCAACATAAAAAGGAGACCTGGAGAGAAGAAGGAGTTTGGCTGGTTCTCCTGGGTTCTCCTGTTACCATGGCTTCTCCTGGAGGAGCTGTGGAGCTGCTTTTCTGATATGAACTTGGCAGTTCTCATTGCCAGGGCAGCATGAGACCTTGTCACTGAGAATGACTGTGGTCTAATTTTGGGGACCTCTGGTCTTTACCACTTCCTGGCCCCAGAAGATAAGATGGTGTGCTATTTAATCTCCAGGAGAAGCTTTTCTGATATGAACTCAGCTGTTCTCAGTGTCAGAGGAGCTCAGGACCTCATTGTCACTGAGGAGGGCTGTGGTACTTTTAGGGAAAACCTTGATCCTTACCTTGAGTATCTCTTCCTGGTTCCAGTGCAAAACCTTCAGCCTGTTGGCACATATCCTTTATACATCTGGCACAGACTTTCTGGCTTCCTCTACTGACCTTGAGGCCTTCACAGTTCAGATCTGTGAAACAGACTTGCATGAGTTATTGTTCTGGGCTCTAGGTCTTTACAAGGACTCATATAAGATATTGATGTGGGATCTGGGCCCTCAGCTGGATTTTTGGGGGTCTTTAGTATGTGAACAGATTTCCTGAACTTTCTGTGTTTGACTTTTTGAGTAAATTTTTTAAGTAATACTATAAATTATGTGTCCTGTATGAAATTTTTTTCTTGTAAACCCTGACTACAACACCTTCTTTCAATATCTTGATTAAGACCTGGTCATCAGGGAGGACTTGTGGTTGACAATTGTTGTTAGTTCCTAGTAGTGGAAGCATCTTGCTTCCATATTCCTGGAGGAGCTGGTGGAAGATTCCCAGCTGGGTCACACAGTGAAGGAGCTGGAGAGTTTGGGTTTCATTAAGCAAGTCAGATGGTAAAAAGGCCCTTTCATAAAGAATCTCAGATAGGATGAGATTTAGTTTGGATTTAGTGGGTGCCCAAAATATCATTAAGGCAATCTAGAGCAGATCTAGCAACTTAGGATTGGTTACTTCACAGTATTTGGCTCAGGTTCACTGTGATTGGCCTGGCAAACCTTTCTGGATGTCTGGGGTCCCCACACAGTTGTGGAGATGACACCTCATTCACAGTGCTTTGGCAGCTCCCTGTATGATTTGGGATATGGGAACCAGGAAAGAACTGACAGGAAATTTAAAACCTACAGAGAAATTAAAGGCAAAAAAGTACACTGTAGAGAAGGGAGGGACAATCTGCATTTTCTCCCAGGCTTCTGGCTCATGGGTTGAGTGAAAAAGAGAAAAAAGTCTACTGAGCCACAGTGAAATGCCAGAGAGCAACAAGGATAAGCAGGAAGCTGAAGTAGAGGGCAGGTGCTGAGGGCTGCAGGAAGGGAAGAGCATTCTGCTCTCCTGTGAAGTTTCCAAAGGACAACAGCTGGTGAAGGTTTCCATCCAAGTGCCCAGTGTGAGGAGGGCACTTCTTCACACACACCATGGGGAAGGGCTGTCTGTACCCAGAGCTGACAGCAGCGATGGGATGCCTTCAGCTCAGGGTTTCCTGCCTTGCTTTCCCATAGTCAGTCAGTGGGAAACAGCCATGGTAGATGCCATGGTGAGGGGGGCTTTTGCCAGGCTACAAAGAGATTTTCAGGGGTTTAGTAAAGGTTCCAAGACTTTCAAACATGACCAGAGGGCAGGCTCAGCTGGAACTGTCTTGGCTTTGAAAATTGAAGCCCTGGCATCCTCACCCTAAAATAACGGGCTGTCCATGACTAAATCTAGGGGGATCTGGTGTCTGGCTGCTCCCTTTAGCAGCTGGTGGAGTGAAGATGGCTCTTCAGCTTGGCATTCCCACAGACCAGCAGCTCCCACAAGTAAAGCACACCATCAAAATCACAGGGGAATTTCTTCTTTTTTGTTTTGATTAGTTTTTACATTTGAGGGTTTTTGTTTTTGTTTTGTTTTGTTTTTCTTGCTATTGTTTTTGTGTTTGCAATATTTTAAATTTTCTTTTTCCTGAGTTTCATTTTTTTTGTTTTTATTTTTCTTTTATTTCCTTCCTTTCTTTCCTGTTTTCATCTTCAATAGTTTACTGGGGCTTAGGGAGTTTTCTGTGTCATTCCTCCTTGCTTCCTATCATTTTCTTAATTCTTTTTTCATTCATTTATTCCTTTTCTGATTTAGTTTTAAATCTTACTTGTTTTTGCTCTAATATTTCCTCTATATTGTTTCTTGTTTTTTCATCCTCTTTTTACTTAATCTTCTATTTCTCATAAATTTTTTCTTGTCTTTTTCCCTAATCCTATAAGCATCCTTCTACTCCCCAATAAATCTTTCATAAAATTTCTCTCTCCTTCTTTTATAAAATAAACTTCAAAGTTTCCAATTTTTCTCCTTGCATTGACCCATTTCCAAGATACATATCTTCAAAAGTATAAGCATAAAGATTTGATAATCTATTTGGTTTGGGATAAGCCTGTAAAATTAGTTTTGAATTCTTTCCATTTAGTACATATTAGACTTAGCTCAATACCTAACTTGTCTTAAATTTTACACCACGATTATGGATTTCTGGTCAAGAGCCAAGGGTAGTACTTAGTGTGTTCTTACATTACATTAATATTCAGCTTGTCTTGGATAATAATACTGTAGCTGATTTGTTTAATGTTAATAGGTTAACATAATTGTTGCTATTTCTCTGTAAACCAATACTCAGATTACATTTTCAGGATTAACCATAGTAAATTACTTCCCCCAAATCATGCTTGTTAGCCCAATTACATAGTATTCTTCCATCCTGAATTAGCCATGGTAGTCTGATACTGGGGCTAAGGTAGAAAACAGTAGTTAACTGTGCCTAAAATACACCACTGAAAAGCAACTAAAGTGATCTCTATGCTATGAACAAAATATTTACACTATAAAAAACCATAAGTGTAAGTAAGAACCAAAATATATAATAGGTATTTTGAAATAGGCAGAAATTGTTCAAAATAAAAAGAACATGGGGTGAGAAGAAAAAAATGAGAAAAAAGTGCAAAATGGAAATAAATCTTTATAGTTAAGGAAGAAAAGAGGGTTTGAATAGAGTAGAGATGTATGGGAGAAATAAAAGAGGAATTAGATATATTATGTACAAGTAGAAGTTCCCTGTGATGAATTTTATCAAAATAAATAAATTTCATAAAAATAAAGAATTCATAAACCTCCACGCAAAACAAAGAAAACCACAAAAAATCAATAAACACATGAGAAGACAATTCAACAAAATTCTTCTCAAATACAGAAATCACTAGAAGCCAAAAAAGAGTGGACAGTGAAAAAGAATACAATAAATTGCACACTAAAGTTACAAAGTTACATTAAAAGATAACAGAGGAGGGCAATGATCAGATTCAGACATCACTCAGTGGCATAACAGAAAAAAATAACAAAACAGATACTAGAGGAATAACAAAAATCATCAAGGAACTTTCAGAAGCCACTAATAGAAAGCTATGTGAGCTAAACAGAATGATATGGAACATGAATGACCAGTTTGGCAAAGAATGACAGTCTATGAAAGAGTTACTCTCAGAAATCCAGGAGATTAAAAATTATATTGAAATGAAAGGCAGCACTCAAAGACCAACTACTCTACTAGTGAACCTTTAAAGCAACAGGAGAACATGCAAAATGTATCCAATAGCTACTAATTGATGCAAAGAACACTAAGCTAAGATTAATTGGAATATTGGAATAAATGAAGAATCAGAAAGTAACACAAATCTTATAAGAAAAATGCTTTCACAGTAATAGTGGCAGAAAACCAAATATAGGAACAAGTAAACACAACAAATAAGCCAGGCACTGCATTTTACTCAGAATGCAAGATGTTTGTCACAGGGACAAAACTTCAAAGTTCTTAGAGAAATACAATGAATCACTGATTAAGAAAACTCCATTAGTGTCACTTCAGACTTTTGTACACAAACGTTAAATGGCAGGAAGGCTTGGAGTGAAGTATTTACAGCGTTTAAGATACCAACTCTATGATCAGATCAATTTTTAAAAAATCTTCTGCACAGAAAATTAAGCACTATCAGAGTGCAGAAACAACCTACAGCATGGGAAAAACTTTTCACAAGATACTCCACAAAGTACTGGGTTCTAGAATATATAAGGATCCCCAAAATAAATAAATGGACTACTCAAAATTCAAGACAAATCAAAAAATGAACATCTGAAATGAATGTCTCTGATAATGATGTACAAATCACTAATAAATACATGCAAAAATTTTCAACAAGATTGATCATTTGAGAAATGCAACTTAGAACACCACTGAGATTCCATCACATTCTAAAAAAAATGTCCATCATCAAGAAATCGAAAAACACAGCATCTGCTTGGCACGTCTTAGGACCTGAGTTCAATTCTTGGTAGCAAAATAAATAAATAAATAAAAAGAAAAAAAGAAATAAAAAGAAATCCAAAAATAAATGCAACCAAGACTGTGGAGGAAAAAGGAACACTTTTACATTGCAGGTGGGAATGTAAAACATTGCAACTACCATGGGAGTGTGGAGATGCTCCCCAAAACTAAATCTATACATTCCACTTAACTCAACTATTCCCTTTTGCATATCTTCCTGAAAGAGTTTAAATCCTCATGTCTCAGTGGCATACCCATGTTTATAGCAGCATCTCACAACAGTTGGTCAGGGATGGGCCCCACAGAATTTCCTTACATAAAATATTGCAAATGTGAGTAATGGAGTTAAAGGGTGGAGTACTTACATTTCTTTTTTTCTTTGTGATAAAAAGGAATAAGCTTTTCTCCCCTTTTCAGATGCCATTCTTTTCCTCTTGAAAATATACCTGCAACAAGTCTTCAGATGGCCTTTTTGATTTGAAGGACTGTTGGTATTGACTTTCTTGTATCATTGTTATTTATCTTTCTCCAACTTTTAAATATTTTGCTCTTTGAATAATTTATGTATTATTTTGTCTCTTTCTACATTGCCTTGAACCCCAATGATCTATGCTTTCCTCATTTGATATTCCTTTACAGGTCCAGTAGGTTTTCTTTGTTTCTCTTCATTTGTTATAAAAACAGGTTTAAGGTATTCCAGACAATTTAGTCATGTAAAATGAGTTCAATGCAAGACAGAGGTCTTCTTTCAACAATGTAGAAATCTGGGTCAAAAGCAACACCTGGATAGCCCAGTGTGGGTTTGATACTAATCTGTAGAACATAGCATCCACCTCATTCCTCTGAAATACCTCCTGAAAAGACTGGCTCACTGTTCTCCACTTTCCAGTGAGGGTAGAGAACATTTTGAGGCACACAGAAATTCTTCATACTGATTATGATTACACTGATGTTAACTTGCTATAACAATGATGTCACTTGCTATAACAATGTCATGTAACATTAAAAGAATCACACAGTATAAATACATCTATATTCAAAAGTATCTCCAAATAATGAGCAGAGAGTTTGGCATTGTATAAAAATTATGCCTAAAATCACTGAGTTTCAAGCATGCAAAGGGTCACTATCCTGATTACATGGTGTTTCTGAAAAAGAAACAACAGAGCATGTGGCCCACATCTTGTGAGATCTGTTAATCCATTGCTAGAAACTTCTGACATGACATCTTGCTAATCATTGAGACAAAGGTAAAGCACTTTTGACCCAGGTAAGAGATGTCAGTTTTGCCATGTTGTTGGTTCAGTAGAAATAACAAATGAAAACAGAATCCACAGATCATTGCTAGTAGTCTTCCTGGCATCTGTGTTACAGAAGATGGTGAGGAGCTGGGTTCTGTCTGCAGGCTCAGCCCCTGTTACACAACTGCAAGGGGCTTGTTGTGGTTGCTGTTATTTTTTGTCTCTACAAGAAAATTAGTGTATTTGAATGTGTGTACTTTTTATTAGTACATGTTTGTACAAATGAGTCTCTTTAGGCGGGCATATTGTTACATGTACATGAAACATCTCAATGCTTTTCATTTCCTTTCATCTCCTCTCTCCCTCAGCCCTCTTCCCTCTTTCTTTTGGTTTCCTCCCTCTGAGAGATCTGCTGTATCTCCCTGTTTCCTATTAGCTGTTTTTTTGTTTGTGCTTTATTTGATCTTTGGGTTTCTCATGTAAGAGGAGAGCTGGTGCACTCCAAATGGTTTGGCTCCTTGTCAGAAGCTCCTCTGAAGCATCGTCAAGTCTCTGATGATTATTTGCTTATAAGTAAAGGCACTTCTGCTTAACTCAACTGGCTTCAACTTACTTTACTTTTGAAAGCCACAAATTTCTTTAGACACCTTTTTTGTCAACCCTTTATTTTTAATTTCCCTGCCTTAGAGGTACTTCATTCTTTCTGCTTTTTGATTAATTATGCAATTGAAGCTCTTCAATGCTGCTTTCATTTCTTCTATTGGTGAAGAATTTATGATTTAGTTTACTTTTCTTCTTGCAAAGTCTGTGTTGTGTATCTGATAATTTCTTGTCCTATTTCTGTTTTCTTCAAGTTCCTTAAACTCCATTTAGTACCTATTTAAATTGTCTGAGTGATCCCACTCCTCTTTTTTATAGTCATTCTTAGTACCTTATCTTTTTTATAATTCTGCATCAAAATTTCAGAATATTTTTGATGCTTGTGTCCAAGCATAATGAATGATTAAGATTTCATTCTGTTCTTTTCAAACTGTCCATGTGCTTACTTTTCCTCAGTGGGCACCGCAGTGATGTCCACCACATGGCTGGTGGCAGTAGCTCAGCTCTAACCTTCTACAGTCACTGGAGAACCACAGATTGGCTGAAGCCAAAGTTCATCATGACCCTGGGTGGCATCTAGACTGGCAAAAATCTCAACCTGTTTGCACCTGAAGAAAGCCCCAAGAGAGTGTCCAGGCGGTGCTAAAAACCTGTCCAGGAACAAAGCCCTGGGTTCCTGTCGATGACCAGACAGGGACTGCTCCACATTCCCCACATGAGCAAGAGAGTTTCCCTACTGAAGGGGAAGGGCACATCAACCACACTGGTGTTCTCTGGACCCCTTCTCACAGGGTGGTGTCTCATGGGCCCAGGCAGGATCTCATCTGAATGCTGCATAGCTGGTCACTTCTGCAATGAAGGGAAATGTGCTGAAGCCAATATCCCTGCTGTTTCCCAAGATCCACTGTGGGGCAGAGTCTCCTGAGTCTGTCTACTGGACCAGGTCCATGGGCATCTCTTACCAAGCTCAGCACAGGAGAGACTGTCTTGACTGTGGGGAGAGATGGGAAAGTCCATTCTGGTCAGAGGATGATTGCTGCCCAAATTGGGGCATCAAGTTTGCCTCAGCCTTTCAGGTTTAGCTGTCTCCTGGTCAAAGGATCTGCAGGAAACTCTTGGCAGCTTATCAGCAGGACACTGGGTTGTGATCAGTGGGACAGTTGCCATGCGTGAGCCCAGGAGTGCACCTTGTGCTCTGCTGCCTGAATGTGAGTCTGTGCTCTCAGAAAAACCGAACAACCCTGCTGGACTCAGGTGGCTGCAGGGATTCACGATCACCTGACAGACTGCTGAGGGAACACAGACAGATTTCACAGTGCAAAAGAACAGAATTTTGCATGTGTAGAGATAATAACAGGTTATTTTTCTCTTTCTGACATCGTGACTGTTTAAAACTATACAAAAAAAGGAATGATCTTGTCTTTTTTGCAGTTGGTGTATGTAAGTCTTAGAAATTCAGAGTGTACATAGAGAGAGCAACATTATAATAAATTATGTGACATAGTGATATATTTAGGTTAGAGGAAAAGCTTTGAGTCACATGTTAGCATTTTCCTTCTCTGTGACACTGGGAATAATATTTACTTGTTTTTTATATCTTTCATTTTTAACCTAGAAAGCAGGTGATGACATTAAAAGCATTTATATTTCATATTTTGACAGTATATAAAAACTGTCTAACAAGAATCATGATCAACAATACATTCTCAGCAATGTGTTGTATCAAAAATGTAGTTGGCTCATTTAACTCTTATGTACTTGTTAGGTTACAGATACATAAATTTAATTTTCTTTTATATAATATTAATGTAGGGAAATTACAATGTCTTCAGAAAGCTAACAAATTCAGGAATTCAGATGCATCATGAAAAGTGTAAATTAAATTTTCTGGTGGTGTAGGTTGACTTGTTTTCCCATCCATCTCTTCAGGGATCCCTTGACCTCATTGTTCCTCAGACTGTAGATCATGGGGTTCAGCAGAGGGTTGAAGATGGTGTAGAAAGCTGACACCACCTTATCGTGGTTGCCTGATCTGTAGTATTTGGATCTCATATAGATAAAGATGGTAGCTCTGTAAAAGAGCCCCACTACTGCCAAATGAAACGAGCAGGTGGCAAAGGCCTTCTGAAGGGCATCTGTGGAGGGCATGCACAAGACAGCAGCGAGGATGAGGCTGTAGGAGGTCAGGATGAGGGACAAGGGAATCAGTAACATCAAGATGCAACAGATGTACATGACATTCTCGAAAACTGAAGTGTCAGTGCAGGCCAAATGTACCAGGGTGGGGGCCTCACAGAAGAAATGATCAATCTTATGTGCACTGCAGTAGGTGAAGCTGAGGGTAGTAGCAGCCTGCATGAGTCCATCAGCTGCCCCCAGGAACCAAGAGCCCATGGACATTTGCCAGCACATCTGCCAGCTCATGAGGGTGGCATACCGCAGTGGGTGGCACACTGCCACATAGTGGTCATAGGATATGGCTGCCAATAGGAAGCTCTCCCCACCACCCATGGTGAGGGAAGCAAAGATCTGCAGGCCACAGCCAGCAGGAGAGATGGATTTTTTCCCTGACAGAAAGCCATCTGCCATCTTGGGCACAATGGTGGAGACCAGCATGAGGTCCGTGAGGGAGAGCTGGCTCAGCAGGAAGTATATGGGTGTGTGCAGCCGGGGGTCCTGGTGGATCAGGAGGACCATGAGGGCATTGCTGAGGAGGGAGGCAGTGGCTGCGGTCAGCACTGAGGAGAAGAGGAAGAGGTGGAGTCTCGTGTGCCCAAAAAGTCCCAGGAGAATGAAGTCTGAGGTGCTGTTGCCCTGTTCCATGCTTTCTGCCAGTGTGATTTGAAAATGGAAAACTGGAGAGTCAGGTGTACCACACCATCTAAAAGTCTTATTTCATGATTTGTTTATGTTGACGACATGAAACTGAAGGTGTGATTCAAAACTCTACCTCGCAACCAAGCCAGCTACTGTTGGCTTATTATTATGCTTTTCTACTGCTCCAGGTAATGTGGTTTAATTGCAGGCATGCATATACTCCACACAGGAATAGACAGGTAGGAAGCTATGCATAAACATATTTTTAAACTTTTAGTATTACTTGATGATAGAGTTAATTTTATTCTTTTAAAACTATTTGTATTACCACTATTGTGTTTTTATTATGTATGCTGGAACCAAACACAATTAGGAGAAGAAATGTTGACTTAGGATTCTGTGATTTAGATTTGTTTGTATCACAAATGATTTATTTTTAACCTTATGGACCCTATTTTCAAATAAGTTTTCATAAAAAAGTAATAAAAGTTAAATTTGTGTCAAAAAATAAAAAACTGCATGTGCGTACAAATTAAGGAACTTTCTTCTTTCATCAGTAATAATGATGTCTCAAATAGTTCATTGAAATTTCTTTATTGTCTCTCATTAAATTAACTTTAATTTTCCTGATTTTCTAAAGGTGTTCTGCTTCTCCCCTGATATTATAAATGCAAGTATCTCTGTTCATCTCCTCCTGCTCTGAAACTTTTATCACTGGCTCATGCACCCCTATTAAATGAAATAGAAAATTCTTTGCCAGACTGGAGTTGGGCTTGGAGATGTGTCCGCGTAGCCTTAGTGTACTGCTCCGGCACCTGCAGAACCCAATGAGAATGGAAAAGGAGCAGGAAAGCACTTTGTAGTCATGAGTTCTCCCGGAGACCAGAGCGGGCGCCAGTGAGAAGGTTCTTACGGGGTGAGAACAATGGTGGTCAATGGTTTCGTCTCTGTGCAGCATTATCAATACTCACAAAGAGTGAAATCAACCTGAAAAGAAGAAATATATATATTTCAGATAATATTATTGATATTTTATCTATTGTTTATCAAATGATAAAGAAATTAATAAAATAGTCAATAGAAAAATATGCAAAAATTGTTAGCATTTCCATATACTGATAACAAATTTGATGGAGCCATCAAAGCTACCACATTCACAAGAAGTATTAAAAATTTACCTAGAATAAAGTCATTTCAGAAAGTGGGTGATGTCTGCAGTGAAAGTTACAAGATACCAAGGAAAGAGATCAAAGGCAAAA
>PVLA01017582.1:0-16891 GCA_004027455.1 Hydrochoerus hydrochaeris
GCAGAAATGAGGCAGAGAAGGATAACTAGAATCTCTAACATAGATGGCCTTGATACACTATATTGTTAATAGTGCACCAGGATTTAAACCCTCATTACTCACACTACTCTGCTTAGATGTATTATATTCTGTTCCAGTCATTCTACCTGTACTAGATTTGAGGGTACAAACAGTAATCCCGAAAATAACAGGATATAGTATGGTAATCATCCTTAATTTCCTATTAAGTCAATCTAAAGCTCTGTAAAACCTACACTATTTTACCATGACTGAGTGTAATCGAATCTGGTTTGTTGGATCGCTGTTTTGTATTGATAGATTTTATTCAAAGCTGTTATGATTGAAAGTATCAAGTCTGAGAATATAGGCAAATGCACTTAAGATGACAAGATTCACTAGAATATCCACTATGGTTTGATTATTAACTGCCTTTGAAGTTTTATACTGTCTGCAATGTTTTATTTTTACTAATATTGTTATGTACTGCTATATTCAATTATACTGCTACATTCAATTATGCCTGATGATATAGATAATTCTACTGAAGATAATAAGAAACAACACAGTAATCATTGTAGATCACCTTGTACTGTAGTTTTATAGGACTTTTTGGTTTCATGTTTTTATAGGAATTTGTTTTGTTTCCTCTTACTAAGTTTTGTTTTTCCCGCTCATACAGAAAGAATAGAAATGCATGTAGAGACTCATGTATGCGTAGCTGTTTACACTCTCACTGTTTGACTATCTACTTTGTATGCTTTAATTTTGTAACTTGAATAACTATTTCTAAGAGGACAATATGTAATTTATCAACTAGTGAGATCTTATTGTTTATCTTTTTTTCTGAAATTCTGATTTATCTCTACCCTTTACATGCTTTTTTTCTCTTTAAATAAAAATTTAAAAAATTTAAATTAAAATTAAAAATTAAAAAAAAATTCATGTACTAAAATCATCAATAATGAATGGAATGTATGAACTTACCCTAAAGAGACACCTACCAAGAAAAACTGAAAAATTAAGAAGGTAAGAAAAGAAAGATAGAAAACTTCTGTGTTATTTACCATGCTTGCTGTATCTATGGATGATTTTAGTTTCTATTTTCTATAGCTTAGCAAATTTATATCCACGTACAAATATTTATTGAGGACCTATAATGATTGAGACAGTTTCCTACATCTTTGGATAAAGTAATTATAAAAACAAAATTTCTATTCTCAATAAGGTTGCTAGATTTATTAAATAAAATATGCCATGTTAGGTTGTTCTTTTAAGTTTTAATTTTAAGCAGTAATTTCATTATATTTTACCTGGCAACACTAACTCAGGGGGTTTGATGGGGGATAAATCTTCTAAAGTGAATATTAATTAATTTTTAAAATTATATTCTTATTGTGATAAGATACTCATAAGATTTATAATTTAAAACATACAACTCAGTGGCATTTAGTTCCCTCAGTGTTGTGTAACATCAGCACTATCAGGTTCAGACTTTTATCATCCCAGTGGAAAAGTCCTACGTGTATTAACCATTCACTCCCACCCCCTATTCCCCCAGTCTGTAGTAGCCACTAATCTATTTTATGTCTTTCTAGATTTGCCTAGGCTGGATATTTTCATGTAAATGGAATCATATAAGCTTTGGCTTTTGTTCTCTGACTTCCCTTATTTAGAATAATGTTTACTTAGAATAATGTTTTTATTCATGTGCCAGCATGTATCAGAATATCATTTCCTTTCATGACTGAATATTTTGTTGTGTATATACCACATTTTGTTCATCCCCTTACATTCATGTTGTTTCACCTTTCTGCCATTATGAAATATGGATTAGTTTTATATTTTAAAAAATAAATGTAAAATATTTTCTCCAAATGGTAATGAAAATAGTTTTCAAAGCTTTACGTATTTCAATGTTACTGTGTTTAAATAATGCTGAGTGCGATGGACCAGGAAATATTCAATCCACACCAAATATGCATTAAGTAAAATGTTTGGTTTTGTGGCAGAATTTTTTTAAAAAGCATAAAATGTAGATCTTACCATCAAGAAGTTTATATCAAAATCTGAAAAATGAAAGTCTAAAGTCCAACATTTAATCACAAGTAAGACTTGTGCCTCTCAGCCAAAAACAACTGAGTTTGTGTTACCAAGTCAGGACCTCCGCTGGAACCTCACATCTGGGTGATTAAAACACTTACCAAAAGAAGTGCCTCCTAGGAAAAAGAAGAAGAAGAAGGAGAAGAGGGGAAGGGGAGAGGGAAAGGGAGGAGGAGGAAGAAGAGGAAGAAGTGAGATCTTAACTAAAAATAGATTATATCTTCCAATTCACAATGCTACCAAAAGTTCAGAAACACTGAAGTCCCTTCAACACCTTCTCATGGCACATGTAAGGGCCTCTGAGGTTTTCTAATTTACATGAGCAAATTCTTTCCAACAGCTGGGAGAAGCTGGTTTAGCAAACCTTTTGCTGACTCTTTATGAAGCAGAAGACATAGAAGCAGTCATGGGAAAACTGTGGCATTTCTTTCTCTGTCATCAGAACCTCAAGAAGCAATGTCTGGCTCAAAACCAAAGGAAGCAGAAAGAGATGAGGTCAAGTAAAATGGGTGATGCAGTGAAAGGCCAGAAATGCCAGGCTTCTCAAGTGTCTTCTGTGATCAAGTGGTTTATTCTCTGTCTCAGTTTTACAGACATTTCCTCCCTCCACCCTTACTCAGGTTTGCCTGCATTGCCCCTACATCCTACAGCCCACCAACTACAACTTTATGAGTTATTCCTTTAAGGCTCAAGGTAAATCCTACTTTCCTCATAGAGGCTTTTCTTCACCTATGCAATAAAAATAGATGTGATTTCTTCTTTCTTTGAGATTTCTTATCTTAGCATATACATTATGATTGCTAAATACTTTAGCTATTGGTGTTCTATCTTGGACATATTTGATTGATTCTCTACATTGTCTGTGTAAGTGGAGAATCTTGTCTCTTTCCATTCATAAAAGAATTTGCCTTTAATGTAAAAAGGAAGAATTCAGCTTACTTTTAAATTTTGGAACTTGGGGTGCTGGGAAAATAAGCAGCCAGTTCACCTCTCTGGTAAGTGGCTGTGGCCTAGCAAGCCACAGCCACTCCAGGGTGAGAACCATCAGCATTTCCTGAGCTCCACGCCATATTGGAACTTGCAGTGCTGGGAAAACAAGCAGCCAGCTTGCTACCCTGGTAAGTGGCTGTGGCCTGACAAGCTGCAGCCACTCCAGGGCAAGAACCATTGACATTTCCTGAGATCTGTGCCATGTTGGAACTTGAGGTACTGGGAAAACAAGCAGCCAGCTTGCCACTCTGGTAAGCTGCTGGGAGCCTACCAGTGCCCAAGCTAAGAATCAAACATCCATTCCCCTACCTGTTAGCAAGTGGGAGCCAGAGATCTGAGTATCTCTTGCAAGTTTGACTATATGCAATATAGCAAATAAGGGAGATTTCCTTCTACCATCTCTTTGAAGGCAAATATTTTTTCACTGTTTTGCTCTGTTCTGATTAATGGTATTGCTCTATTCAATATTCTGTTTTTGTAAGTTTGGTATTTCCTTCCATTTTGCTGTACCTGATTGAAAGAACAACTATTGTGAAGAAAATGAGATATACTATTATATCTACTACTGTTATCCTGGTAACCTTCTGTGAAGTTCTGTAACAATTTCATTACACTATCTCAATTGGCTTTGTTCTGTCTTGTTCTGCTATATTTTATTACCTTCAAAATAAAAAAAATTTAAGTAGTAACTTCATTTTTTTCTTTTCTGCACTTAAATTCTCATTTGAATTTTCTACATCAGACCATACAAACTTTTGCTACTATTTTCATGATTTTTTCTATATTATTAACTTAAATATCCCAAATGCTCTTAAACTAGAAGATTTTTCATAGATATGTGAAAAATAAAGTAATATACTCAAAAAAACATCCAAATCACTAATACCTTCAACCCAGAGCACAATGGTGATGGTGGTAGTGATGGTACTTAGAAGTCATGCTGCTAATTTTTTATGTGGCACAATTGCAGTATAGTCAACACCAACATGTTACATTATTAACTCATCCTTCAGTAAATATGTGTTGAATATGTTGTCCCCCAGCACATAAGTACCATATACCAAATCATTTCCTTTTCACTCTATTCTTTTTACTGTCTTTTGTCATACTATCCTTTAAGGACTGGGATTTCCCAGGGCTTTATTCTCAAGGCTCTTCCTTCTCTTGTTGAGGGCATCTCACATGTGATATAAGTGCATTCACTTCCCTCTCTAGAGTCAGTGTAAACTTTCTTTATCACCCATTGAACTCTTTCCCACCTGCCAGGAAGTAGCTAAATTCTTTGGCAGTATAATTATATATTTATATTTAATATAATTCTTTGGCAAATTCTTTAGATCCTAAATCCTCAGAAAACTATCAATCATTTGAAGATGATGTGCAACATAAAAATTTGCAGTATCCCCTGTCTCTGGATTATTTCATCCTCTAAGACTTCTACTTTCACTTCTGTAAAAATTTGCAAGGTCTGTCTCTAATTGACATTAGTTCTGAATTCTGAATAAATTTTTTCAAAAACCTAAAGTCTTGCTCCACATAATGTCTCAAACTCAGTGTATCTTAAATTATGCTTACCATGCTTTCTGGGAAACCTGTTCTTAGGTTTATAGGGATTTCAGGTGGTCTTCACATTCTGTTCTCTCTGTATCCATCCTGATATACAATTGATCACTAAATTGTAATGAACCCCACTTCATTAATGTCTCCTAAATCTATGATTTATTTTCTCCTTCCCCTTCTCGAATTTAGGCCTTTATGGATTACCTACAAGGATTGTTGCAATAGCTTCTTTATTATTCTCCTTGAATGAGTTACTCTACTTTCTAAAGTCTACCTTGTCATTAATTATCTTTCTTAAAGCATTGATCTGACCATGTTAGTGGCTTCTTTCAGTAGTTTCAATGGTCTTTTTATATTAAGACTTTTTATAATATTTAATACACTCATTGTATGAATTAACAATGTACACTGTGACATTTCCATACTTGCATATATTGAGTGCTCATCATGTCCATCCACCCTTCTTCTACTGTACTCTTTAAAATCCTTAAATTGCCCTAGGAAAAATACTGGATTCCTTCTTAATTAACATGGTATCCAGAGCTCTTCACATTCTGGCTCCAGAATACTTTTCCAAACACAATTCTCATCACTTCCCCAACTCTTAACACTGCCTAGAGCATACCGTATGAGCTATTTCCTAAATAAATGCTGACTTTTCTGCATGTACTTCTTCGTGTTGTACAACCTGCTCCAAACTCCAAACTCTTCCTCTCATTAACTGCCTTCAAAGCATAATACGTCCCTTCTTCCATTTACTTCTTTTGCCTCCACTTACACTAATGGTTCATGATACTGTGTTTTGAGAATATTAATTGAGTGTATTCCCCAAGATAGAAACTTCTGGAAAACTGGATTATTTTTGGACACAATATGAAGAGCAAAAATCCTTGCAAATAATAAAAGACCTGTAAATGTTCTTAGCATATGTTTAAAAAGCAGCATACCCTATGTTCTAAGTCATTTCTCTTTAAAGAGTAGCTAGTTTGTGAAACAGAGTTTCTTGGTTTGGATTTGAATCTTATCACATAATCTGTAATTGGAAATTGTTGAGTTTCCAATTTTTTTCAATGCCTCCAGTGAAATTTTCTTGGATTCTGAAATAAGGTTATTAATTCAGACTTTCTAAAGCAAAATCATCCCTTCATTTTCTTATTTTAAAAAGGAAAAACCACCAAATCTTGATTGGCATAAACCAGAGAAAACTCCCTTTTCTCTTGTGTAATCCAGTGTTTTAACTGAGTAATTTACTGAATAGGAGTGTTATGCTTTGTATCTGGATGTTCCCCTAAAACCTCATGCAATCTTAGCTGGGGCTTTTTCAGAGGTGGCTAGATCTAGAGTGTCTGATGCTGGGATTGATTCATGATACAATGCTAGGATCAAGGATTCCAGGATTAAGGATGTGAATGCTGTCTGCCCTAAGTAACCTGGATAAGATATAAGAAATAAAAAGAACTATTGTCACCCTTGCTTGTTTTGCTACCTCTCTCTCCCATGAACTACTCTCCTCTGTGATGCTCCTCTGCCATGCTACCTTGCCTTAGAGCCCTGATTATAGACTAAAACCTCTACAAACTGTGAGCTACATAAGCCTTTCTTTAATACTGGGTGTCATATATTTTGTCTCAGCAATGAAAAAGTAATTAGGATAAGAAGGGAGGAAAAGAGCCTTTCTAGAGGGTTCCAGAGGCATTCTGCTCAAGAAATTCTGATTAATTTGAATAATAGAGTTGAAATCTTCAGTCATATTTCATAAAAGCCATTCCTAATAAAAAGAACTTCTCAGTAGCAAGCCACTTCTGGATGGAAATCCCTGTGTATACCACCTGAAAAAAACGTGTTGTGGCATTGTCAATCTGAAATGTATTTTTAAGAAGGAAGCATACTTATGGCCGTGGTAAGGTGTAATAATGTGATGTAATCAAAATTTCTTTGGTCTATGAATGATACAACTCGATAAAACACAAAAATATTGAACTATATGACAGAGGATCAGTATATACTAGATTAAACTAAAGGTAGGGTGCTAGTGGCAAGTCCACTCTAAACCAATTGAATAGTGTTTTCCTGAGTTATAAAACTTTATGTAATAAGACAAACAGGATAAACGAATTGCAAGGTAGTTATGAGAGAATTAATACCTCTAGACAAGATACTGCTGTCAGCAATTTTCATTATAATTTCTTCATGAACTGTGGAGATGGGTTTAAATTATGCTATCCAGTCTTTAAGCAGATGCATTAAGAAATGGACCAAGATGCAGTATGATAGAGAAAGTACCACCAAGTAAAAATAACAGTAAATGAATCTTTTCTACAAAGAAAAAAAATGCCAGATTACAAATGAGCAGTCTTTTCAGTTAGCAGGCTAACTCAGTGTGCAAGCCTGGATAGAGGAAACAATGGCACCTTCTGACATTCGGCTGTGTGTCTGGTGAGCATCCCTCAGTGCAAATGTTAGTACTGTGTGAGTATTTATTGTGTTTCTATAAAGTCCTAATGAGCTTCTTGGGTGAGAGTGAAACCCTTTGCTTTTTCACACTGTGCTCAAGACCCCTAAACTTCATGGGGTCAAATCTAAAGAAAGGGTAATGGACCATGAGGTCCAGCTTAATAGACCTGATATTAACACAGCAGCAAGAATGTCACCAAATGCAAAGTTTAGGGCAAGCAATGAATGAAGTATTTGTTACACTTAAATAATATACAAAGGTTATAACAGAGTAGTGGCACTATATCAATGTCATCATTGCAGGACTTTGAAAATCCCCCATGTATGGAATAACCCTGTAACACATCTTTTGGTTACAATAGACAAATTTGCTTTCTAGCAGTAAATAATAAATTACAAAGTTATGCAACTGCTCTGGCTATCTATAATTTTGTTTAGATATTGAAAATCTCTGAACCATATAATCAGGATGCTTTCAGATTCTAATATTCATAATGAAACTGCATTGTACACTTCATACTGGTCATATACTTTGTATATTTAAATGTATATTTTCTCTCAGTGAGGCAGAGAGATTTTTTTTAATAGGGGCCTGTTCTAAAATAGGACAGATGTGTCTTGCTTTGATCCTGAGTCTGAGATCAGGAGACAGAACCACTTGTATAAATATGGGACTCTTTCACCAGACTCCTTCAGCCATGCAGTTGGCTCATTACAATAGCCTTGGTCTCTTATACAATAAACTTCAGGTCAGATGTTTCAGTGTCAGCCAGAAACCTGGGCTCTGAAGCCACTGCACTTTATGATTTTGCTTGAAAATTAGCAATAAGAAAAAAAAAAAGCAATGAGGACGGTATCACTCACAGGAGTAAAATTAGGATGATCTAAGGGTATGAGTCTGTAAAAAATGTGTTGCTTTACTTTTCATCTTTTTATTTTCTTTTCAGCTTAGCAAATAGTTTCCTTTGGAATTAACTAAATTAGTTATAAATTATTTAATAATAAGGACTGTGTTTCTACTTCTGCTGTTTTATATACCCCCCCAACACTGAAAACATACTACAGCATTCTCTATATATTCCACACATGGTAGATATAGATACATATATGTGATATATGTGTTGCTCATTACTTAATGCCCCCTTTTTCATGATTTTACAGTTATAAAAGTAGAAAATTGGCATCTGTTTGTGCAGTGTATTGTCAGATTACTAAACTGACAAATGTTACAAACTTTTAGCAGATTTTTTTAACTGGTAACTTTCACTTTGCATTGTTAATTTCATTTCCAGGCTGAGTCTATCTTCTAATTTTTGAAGATTATTGGACTGTTATTTTTTATATGGAAAATCAAACCAGATTCGAAGAGAGGAAAACCTCACAAGTTTAAGATAACTACGTACTTCTTGTGTTCATGAAGTAAGCACATAAATAGTCCTGCACTCCTAAGTGCCATATTAACTGCTGTCATTTCTCTGTGACTCTTCTTGTTGGCAAATAGAGATGGAAAGAATAACATAATTATTTTAGTTTTATTTTTTGTCATTCTTACAGGAAATACAGAGAATTTTAGAAATGGAAACCAGTTAATATTTTTTTAAAAGGAAAAACCAAAAGCATTTGTCTGTTAATATGATTGACCCTAAAAAGAACACAAGGAGCTAATCAAATATCCTTGAGACAGGAACATCAAAACTCTGGCCTATGTAAAAATATCATTTCCACCAGCCTACCAGAGTACCTAGATGTCTATCATTAGAGTTATCACTATGCATTAAGACATCACTTATAGAAACCCATTAAAATGTAGACACAATACATTTACCCAGCCATATCTTTGCAGTAGCATTAGCCAAGAGCAGGATGTGGTCCAGAGCAGATTGTCTGAACCAAAAACAAGTGCAAACCAGAGTAAAGGTGAATGTGAAGGGGATTCTGAAAAGCCAGGAGGCACGGAGGCACTGGGTTTGGAAAATCATAAGATATAACCTCAGAGAGTGGGGAGATGCTAAGGACTGTGCCTTTTTAAAAATTAGACATAAAGCCCATAACATCTGTTAGTGAACTGTTTCTAACAATTAGCTGTTCTTAAAGGAATTTAGATTCCTGTTTCCTGGCTTACACATATAAAGGTGTAGTTTTTACTCTTAAAAGTGTGTGTGAAATTTATTTCTTCTCAGATGGTTTTGGAAAACCAACATAGATGTTAGAAAAGAGGTACCCCAACTTCTTCTTAAGATAAGGTGACGGGGCCAGATTTGCCCTCACATACAAGCACACACACACATACATATACACATATGCACACACATGATTAAAATGTTCAAGAGGCTGAACATGTAATCATAAAGTTAAGTGAAATAAATCAGACACAAGTTTGAATATCTCATGGCTTCCCTTATATGAGAAACCCAAATTATAAATAAAGAATAAAATAAAATATGGATAATAGGAAGTAAGAAGATACATGTTTCTCAGATAGAAAGGGAAGCAAGAGATAGAGGAAGAGGGAAAGGAAGGGAGGACAAGGAAGGAGATGAAGAAAAGGAATAAAGATATGTCATGTACATGTACCAATACTACACAAGCAATGTAACCATTATGTATTGCAAATACATACTAATTTTAAAAAATAAAAGTCTCAAAAAGTGAAAGTGATACCTGAAGTGATTTACTTTAATTAGTTTTTAATTTGAGAGCAGTCTTAGAATTCATGACAAAATTGAACAGAAAATACTGAGAGTTCCCATATAATCCCTGTTTGCTGACATACACAGCCTCCCTACTATCACATCTCCCACCAGACTGCTACATTTGGATAATCAGTGAACCAGCAGTGGCATATCATTATATATCAATGTCTACAGTTCACATGAAAATCATTTTTGCTATTTCATGTTCTGAGTTTTAACAAATGTGAAATGACATATACCAACCATCACAATACCATACAAAATACCACTCTAAAAGTTCTCTGTTCTCTGCCTGCTCAACCATGTTTCCCTGTTAACCTTGTGCTACTGTTGGTCTTTTTACTGTCTTCAAAATTTTGCCCTTTTTGAAATGTCATACAGTTCGATTCATATAGTATACAGTCCTTTTGTGTTTGCTTTGCTCTCTTATTAATATGCATTTTAAGTTTCTCTGTGTCTTTTCATGTCATGATAACATTTCTTTTTAGGGCTGAATAATATTTCATTCGCTACATGTACCTGATTGTTAATCCATGCAAATACCGAAGGACATCTTAGTTGCTTCGAAATTTTGACAATTATGAATATAGCAGCCCTAGACATCTGTGTAGGCATGTTTTTAACTTATTTGAATAAATTTTTAACTTATTTGAACATAAAATTTTAATTTATTTGGATAAATACCAAGGAATCCAGTTGGTGGATGGTATGGTAAGAATATGCACAGTTCCTGTTGTTCCCTATCTTTGTCAGCATTGTCTTTAGTTAGTGTTTGGGACTTTCATCATTCTAATAAGTGTGTAGTGCTATCTCATTGTTGACCTCATGTGCAATTTCCTAGTAATATGGTGTTAAACATCTTTCACATTCTTGCCATCTGTGAATGATGGTTCATATCTTTTGATCATTTTTAAACCAATCATTTATTTTCTTAATGTTAAGTTTTAAAAGTTCTTTGTATATCTTGTGTACTAGACTTTGTCTTAGATATCCCTGTTGGGGACCATGAATTATAAATCAACATGCTATCTGTCTGAGGCCCTCCTTGCTTTGTCATGTGGGCCACTTTTGGAATGCAGAAATCCTACTTCCTTTCTGTCACCAATGAGACCTTGATGGTCAATGAGACTGTGACTCACAGAGCAGAGGAGGTCTGCTGAGGAAAATACAGGAAAAGCCAATATCCAGGTGTGGGGATGAATCTTCACTTGTTTCCTTTATGATGTTAAACTTGCCCATTCAATCACTGCTTCCACACCGTTCCACGAAAAACACCATACCCCTCCCACTGCAGTGGCTAATAAAGTAGTGTCTTGCTGAAGATTCTTGGCTTTCATTCCCAGAGAATATTGATCATCCCAGAGCGCTATTTCCTTGCAATTCTTATCTCTTGCTCTTTTTCCTTCTTGCAGTGCACCATGCAGTAGGAGACTGGGGACTTACTATAGAGATCCCTGATAACTGGCACCATGGAAATGGTCACCAATGTATCCCTTGCAAATATTTTCTTCCAGTCTGTGCCTTGGCTTCTCATTCTTCAGACAGAGTCTCACAGAGAATGTTTAAATTTTTAATCAATTTATTAATTATTTTCTTTCCTTTTTGTGATAAAGGAAAGAAAATAATTATAAAGGAAAGAAAAATTTATATCTAAAATGCCATTACCTTCTCCAAGATCTTCTAGTTTTTCTCTGATGTCATCTTCTAGTTTATAGTTTTGAATTTCTTATTAGGTCTGTGATCCATTCTGACTTAATTTTTGTGAAAGGGATAGGGCTATGTCTAGATTAACTTTTTGCATATGATTGTTTAATTATTCCAGCAGCATATTTTGAAAGAGCCATCTTTTCTCCACTATATTGCCTTTACCCATTTGTCAAAGGTTAATTGACTCTATGTATGTGAGTCTATTTCTGTGTCCTCTATTTTGTTCTGTTACAGGCAGCTGAGTTAGATAGAAATATTATAGGCAGTCAGTCAGGGATAGGCCCTCTAAGGAGCCAGTGCAGAGACCAGATATGTTACAAACTCGGAGGAGACAGACAATTCTCCTGTGCGCCAAATCTTATAAGTCATAACAAATGCAACCACACCCCAAGTATAAGCATCAGCGATTGATATTCTAAATAGGTATCAATCACCCTGAAGAAGCCAGAAGGAGCCAGTAACCCAACCCCTTACTAGTAAAGACCTTATTTTGTATTCATGCCTGCTTGCTACATGACTCATGTCTCCATTTGATCCCAATTTAATCCATTTTACCTGAGCTATTACACTTGTAATCTTATTGGTTGACCATAGTTCTAACCCACCTCATGCCCACCCGCCTTGCGAGTTCCCATTTTTCCGCACCGTGGACCTGATTCACCTAATGATTTTGCTCTATAAAAATCCCTGGAAAAGGCAGGCTCCTCGGCAACTCACTCAGGACTCCTCCTGTCTGTCTCTCAAAGAGAAGCTTTCTTTCTCTCAATAAATATATTCTGCTCTTAACCTTCATTGTTTCTAAAATTTATTCTTCGATTTTAGAGAACACAAACTTGTACCAGACATCTAGTAAGTAGGAAGTTTCTTTCCCCTATATCATTTCCATTGATCTGTTGGTCCATTCTCTTACAATTTCACATTGTCTTGATAGCTTGTGACTTTGCTCTTCTCCCTTACTATTGTTTTAGCTATTTAGACCTATTTCATTTCCACATAAACTTTAGAACCACTTTGTTGCTATCCCCAAAACAACATGCTGGGAGTTTGACTGAGATAGTGTTGAAACTGTATATCAATTTAAGAAGTACCAATATTGAAAATACTGAATAGTGCCAGCCATGAACTGGAGATGATGAATTTTTCAATGTTTTACACATCTGTATTTATCTAAAGATAAAACATTTAATTTAACTGGAAAAAGTACTGGTATGTTATTAGAAAATAGTAAAATAAGCAGTTTTTAAAAAGAATACTTTTTGATACTTTTAATTATAGAATTTTCAATATGCCCAAATTTTCTAATTCCAAATCTGAAAACAGTAGTGTTACCAATTTTCTAACAAATCCCCAAATAATTCATTTATTAAATAGCTATTTAATAAAGAGCTGAACCCTACACAAAGTGCTGTGGATGTGCAGCATAGAAGACAACATTGCTTTCATTTAGAAGCCCACAATTTGGAGATAGATGAGAAATGTGGGATTGCAAAACTGTTATAAAGTTACTGGTAGATGTAAATAACAGTAGCAGAGTCAAGAAAAAGTAAGGATATAAAGAGCATTAAAGGGAAGAGGGAGGAAGAAGAAAAGGGTATATGCAAAGTGCTAAAGACAAGAAACTAAGTGTAAAGCATTACAGAAGCACCAGTGGTTCAGTGGAGAAGAGATGAGACTAATTCGTCGTACTGAATGCACACATACACACCAAAAATATTTGCCTAAAGATCCCGCTGAATGGAACATAGGTGTGAAAGCATAGCTATACAGACTTTAATTATTGTCTTTATAAGGCTCATGAGCCCCAGTTTTGAATATTCAGAATCTTTTGAATTCCAGACCCAGATATCCATCTGTCTACTAGTCATCTAGATCTGGATGTCTAAGAAGAGTTTCAGATTTAATCCAAGACACATTCTAGACCAGTGGTGGTGATGCTATGGTGTGCATGTTACTGTGTTTTTCTTTTAAAACAAACAATGTTAATGTATGAGTTGGTTTTTTTTTTTGCCTTTGAGAAAATATTTATTTATAAGAACAAAGAAATTAAAAATTAATCAAAAATATATCAAAGTACCAAAACAGCAAAATGAGTTGTTTTTTCTAAGTTAAAATCTCAGTTTTGAGGTTTAACTGCAGTGTTGACTTTTGGCAATAAATAAGTGGGCTTGGGGTTGCTGTTTGGACATTTATCTCTAAAAGGTTCACCAACACTGTTCTAGACTTTCTTCCTCAAACTGAATTTGTTACCAGTCTTCCCATCATAGTAAATGGCATCACCCTTTGCCCAGTTGCTCATTCAAACAATTCTGAAATCACCATGACTTCTTCTTTCCTTCACATTTCACAATCAACTTACAAATCCTGTTGACTAATTATTTCACTATAAATTCCCGTCAGTGACCTCTTACCACTTCCACCACAATGTCCCTTGTTCAAGCCACCATAATCTCTTGTCTTATTAATTGTAACAGATTCTTCTTCTATGTCCAGTATTGTCCCTCCACACAACCTAGGTGATTTATATGTATATTATATATAAATGTATTTTTATATATTATGTAGACATATATCTACACAAACATAATATAGTTTGTATGTAAACATTGTGTGTCACTGTCGTGCTGTCAGATCTCCAAAGGCTTCCTATCACATTTAAATTCTGATTTCTCACAATAGCACACTTAAGGATTCCTGGCCCCTACCCTTATCTCTGATTTGTTTCCTGCCATCTTGCTTTTGCTAATCTCACTCTAGTTAACACTAGTTTCATAAGGTTGTGAGGGTGAAGCCCTTATAAGAAAAGATACCAGAAGTTATTTGTCTCTCTCTTGCAAGCAGATCTACAAACCAAGAAGAGGCTCATCAGTAGAACCTAACTATAGCAGCATCCTGATTGTGAGCTGCTTAGAGCTCCAGAACCTTGAGAAAATAGCTTCCTGTTACTTAAACTTCTCAATACATAGTATTGTTATGTAATCAAGCTAAGACAAGACCATTGCATTTGCTCTTCCTTCAGCCAGAACATTCTTTCCTTAGCCCATTGCAAGGCTCCACACAAGCTCTTCCCATTTGCAGGAACCGAGGCAAAAGAATGAATAGAAGCCCTGTATCTTATATTCAAAGTGATCACGCAAGGTTACGAACTGCCAAATAAAACTTACTCTGTCCCCTTGCCTTAACAAATAGTCCTTCATGATGATAATTTTTAAGTATAAAGCTATAGTTACTTTATGATAAACTAGGCAAGATATCAAAGATTGTTAAGTTTCATAACTTGTGTATATCCAGGTGTTCTGTTGATGGGCCAATGATGTTTAGATGAATACTAAAGACTAAATAAATCATAAGTTAGTACATTTAAAATGTATTACATTCAAAATGTATAACATTTGAGTATATTTTAATGAGAAAAAACCACTAAAACATTAAAGTTTTTCAGGCTTTCAAAGAAATTATTTTTTAAGCTTTTAAAATACCAATTAAAACTAACAGGTAAATTGTAAGTAACTAATATCAAAATCAACATTTAAATAAAGCTAAGTTTTTAGTTTTTGAAAATTTACTTAAAAGATACTGAATATTTTAATACACAGAAACTATTCACAATTATAGTGTTCAATGACCATCACATTGTCATTAATGTAATACAATTAATTTGTGTCTCCAAAACCACAAACCAGAACACAAGCAGGAGGAAGCAAATAGACACTTAGCACCAGGGGGTAATAATTTCGCATTATGAAAGAATCTGTTCCTTTTGAAAGGAAAGAGTCAGCAATTCAATTAATATTGCTTTTGATTTAATGCCTTTGTTAGTCATGCCTATGAAAGAATCTCTTCCTTCTGAAAGGAAAGAGTCAGCAATTCAACTAATATTTCTTTTGATTTAGTGCCTTTGTTAGTCATGTCCTCTCCAACATGAACAACAGCACAACCCACCCACTCTGTAGCATTGGGATACTATGACTTTTGTGATCATGGTAGAAGACATTGGGGTGGGGTGGGGTAAACAGGGGATTGAATCCAGTACCTTCACATTGAGCTAAACCTCCAGCCCTTTTATTTGCTTTATTTTCTATTTTTAGGCAGCGTCTTCCTGAGTCACTGAATTGCCCAGGCTATGCTTGAACTTGCAGTCTTTTTGCCTGATCTTCCCAGAATTCTGGGCTTATAGGAATGAGCAACCTCATATGGCACAAGACCTTCCTGAAGGTCTGAGAAACTTTATTCATGAGCAGAGACGTTTCGGGTAACTGGCTGAGCAGTACCAGCACTGCTTCTGTTACTGAGTGTGTACCTACATGTACTTCAGCAAATGTGTGTGTGTGTGTGTGTGTGTGTGTGTGTGTGGTATAAGGGGCCCTCTAAATGAGCACAGGATGCCTGCTATCTTGCTTGAAATTAAAAGTGGCTTACAAAGCTTGGCCCTTTAACTATTTAATATTTTGACTCAATGGGAAATTGATTGAAACTTTGAATGAACAATACAGAAAACATGCAGAATTGATGAAACAAACTGAAAGAGACATCCAAGAAGCAAGAAATTCTATTCAAAGCTTGCAAAACTGCTTAAATGAAGCTGAGGATAGGATTTTGGGCCTTAAGGACAGGATCACAATTAGTGATCATGAAAGGATAGAACTTTTAAAAATAAGAAAGCAGCATGAAGTGACAATCCAACAGCTTCAAGATGATGCCAAGAGCAACAATATAAGATTAATAGGCATCAGTGAAGAGACAGAAGTCGAAGCAAATGATGTAGTCAAAATATTCACAGAAGTAATAGAAGAAAATTTCCCAAACATGGGGAAAGAATCTGATATGCAGATAAGTGAGGCATATAGAATGCCAAACAGTGACAACCAACATAAATCCAGACCCAGAAACACAATAATTAAGATCTCAGACATGCAGCATTAAAAAACAGAATACTAAAAGCTGTTAGAGAAAAGACACAACTCACCTACCAAGGAAAGCTCATTAGAATCACAGCAGACTTTTCAGCACAAACCCTCAAGTCAAGAAGAACTTAAGAGTGAGGTATTTCAAGCCCTGAAAGAAAACAACTTTCAACCCAGACTGTTGTACCGAGCAAAACTTTCATTCAAATTTAATGGAGAAATAAGATACTTCCATGGCAAAGAACAACTAAAGAAATTCATGTCCCCCAGACCAACCCTAGAAAGAGTACTAAAAGACATACTACACAGAGTTAAAAATGACCACAATCCCCAAAACAACAACAGAAAGAAACAACCAGGTAGGATAAGCAATTAAGTAAGGGGAAAAGCAGAAAGCAAACAACTGGAACAGAACATGGCAAAGTCAAGCTAGTACAGATCACTGATATCCATAAATGTAAATGGCCTCAATTCACCTATAAAAAG
>PVLA01017583.1:0-16882 GCA_004027455.1 Hydrochoerus hydrochaeris
GGCGAGTGAGAGACAGAAGACACTGCACACCAGTCTGTGAGTGAATCTGAATCTGCTTTATTTTTTAGAAGCTGGAATATATATTTGCTAACCTTGGCAGCAACCCCCAGCCCCAAGCAGGAAGCGCCCCAGGCTTAGGGCCAGGCAGGGACAATCCTAAACAATAGGTTTCGATTAACCTCAACCCCAAGCAGGAAGCGCCTCAGGCTCAGGGCTAGGTATCAATTAACATCTCAATCTTGTTACTTAGTTAGCTTGGGAAATGTAAGCCGATGCACCTGGATGCCTGCAGGAGGAAGAGATGTGTGAGACTATTATGCCGCTCCTTACATTTTTTCCCTTATCACTTATGGGAGTGGCAGTCCCTGTGAGGACAGCACCTGTCTTAGATCAAGGACTCTTCATATGAACCCAACCAGGCCTTACCCGTCATGGGCCTGCAGGACAGCAATTGGTCCTGTGCCTGTCTTAGGCGGCTGGTGGCATAACATATGTGTCCTAGTTGCCCGTCTCTGGCTGCCTGTCCAGTGTCTCAGGGCAGTTGTCTCACAGGAATTCTGTAAATCCTCCTCCATGAGCTCTTTCACCCAAAGCTCCCGCATATTATTCATTAATATTATTCATCACATTATTCACAGAAGGCAAAACCCCACAACCAGTCCTCACAAAGGGGTTATCTAGAAGGCCTCCAGCAACCCCCCTGGAGTCTCCACCCTCGACTCCATATTGAGCATTACAAAAAAACATACACATGTGAACTACACAAATTACAATTATCAGTACAAAACATTCCAAGATCCTTGTGCCCAATTCCCACATGCGGTGTCCTTTTCCTGGAGAAGTGCTCTCCTCCACCCATGGACCTTGTCACAAGGCATGGATGGACGGAAAAGGGTGCCGCACTTGCCAGCCTCCAGAAATGTGAAAAACAAATTTCTGTTATTGTAAACTATCTAATTTATGCTATTCTGTGATCACAGCCCACATGGACTAAGAAATTTGGCATTCAATCAACAGAAAAAGACAACAGACTTCAAACAAATGAAATAAAAAAAAATTAAAATAGCCCCCAAATTTAAAACATCTTATGATATACCTAACAAAATATTTGCAAATCTGTGTGTTACTTTCTTATTGCTGCTATAACAAATTACCACAAACAAATGTCTTAAGGCAGCACAAATTTATTATTTTATACTCTTTGAGGTCAGAGGTCCAAGGTGAATTCACAGGGCTGCATTCTTTCTGGAGATTTTAGGGAGGAATACTTCTTATTCCTTCTGGCTTTTAGAGTTGGGCTGCATGCATTGGTTCCTGGCCCCTTCCTCCATCTTTAAAACTGGAAATCTTATCTCTTTCATCTCTTCTCAGAGAATGCTATCAGTCTCCCCCATCTTTTGAAGATGACTACATTGACCAACCTCAATACTTCACTATAGGCACCTTATTTCAAGATCTTTATTTTAATCACATCTGCAAGCTTCTTTTCATCACGTAAAGTAATAGAGCCATAAGTTCCAGGTATTAAGAAATGAACTCATTGTAAATCTCTAATTCTATCTGTCACAATTTATGTGAAAATAATGGGGGTTTTATGGTGGTTAGTATTGCTATCACTGATGTTAGACTTTCTAGGGTGGAACCAATGGTAAATCTACCATTTACATTTACCTACTTTTGATCTTTAGAAATTAACACAGTCTTGCTAAGATTCCTTTTCTTTTCTGAAAAGTAATAGCAATTAATTTTCTTCCTTAGAGAGTGACTATAGGATAAAAGACAATCTGTTTAATGAGTTTGACATAATATGATAATTTTAGAAAACATTAAATCCATGGAAGTGTGCAACAAATGCTAATATTTATAGATAGTAAAGAATGATTGGTAGGGGCTGGAGGTTTAGCTCAGTGGCACAAGCACCTGCCTGGCAAGTACAAGGTCGTGAGTTCAATCTCCAGTACCAAAAAAAAAAAAAAAGATTGGTAAATAAAATCACACATATCTAAAATACATAGTTCAAAAATATTATGACATAATGTAAATAAAAGACAATAAATAAGAAATAGAAACTTCAAAATATGATAATAGGCTTTCCAAAAAGAGAATAGAAAACATTCCACAGAAATATGTGAAAGGAGCAAAAGCAAAAGCAATTTCTCACAGAAAATTGCATGTCCTTTCAAATCAAAAAAGACTATTGAAAGTTAAGTGAAGGTTTCAGAAATTTTAATAAAGACATTGGATGCTGTAAAGTAACATAACACATTGTTCAAAAACTTGGTAGAAAAATAATATCAACCTAGAATTTTATACCTAGCCAAATTATCATTCAGCACAGAGAGAAAACACAACTTTTCAGACATGCAAAGATGTCAAAAATTTACCTTTCATGTACATATTTTGTCTCACTCAGATGAGAGATAACATAGGGTATTCAAGCTTGTGTGTCTGGTTTATTTCACTCAACATTATATTTTTCAGGTATATCCATTTTCTACCAAAAATCTCAAAATGACAAAGGATGGTAGAAAGGGACAAAGGGGTGAATCTCTTGCAATAGGGAAGTGGTCCAGACAAACAAGGGAGAGAGGTGAGGAGGAGAAGATGGGGAAATAAGAATAAAGACAGACCATGTGCAGAAGCCTGGTAACCACAATCAGCGTAAACTCTACACACCGAAACATGAGCTAAGACAAATAATATCAACAAGTACAAAAAAGGGGATCACGGAATCAGAGGAGTTGGGGAGGAGGAGGGAAGGGGAAGGGAATTAAGAAAACAAACTGTAAATATACATGTAACCACTTTCAAGATGATTATAAACTGCATGAATCACAAACATGTTCTAATAAAATAGAAAATGATAAAAAAGAAGATATAATATTATCTAACCTCCCACTCTGAAAAAAACCAAGACAATGAACTAAAAAAAAGCACCTGAGATATGGAACTAAAGGAATGACTGGCCAGGGAAATGCAGGCAGTCTCTGAATCACAGTTGAGATCGGGCTTCACTCTGAGTTGGAGCAGGGTGGATGTCTTGTGCATTCATTATTTCTTTGCTGTGTTGCCTTAATCTGAATGGTCCACATCATTCACTGTTATACCTGCATTTCATGCAATGGAAGATGAAAAGAGAATGAATGGAAACTCTCAAAATTTGCTCATTTTATTTCTGCTCACGTCTAATTTACTAAAAACTAGTCACATATCACTGGAGGAGAGTTCTGGCTCCCATCCTGTGCTCTACACTATTTCATGACTCAACATCATCTCATCAGACTGTTTATTAAGTACTTACAAGATGGCTGACTGCAAAGCAATGCTATGGGAATTGTTCTCATTCTGCAAATAAAGCTTAGAGGTAGGAAGTTTAATTCCTCGTATATTAGTAAGTAGGAGGCGCAGGACTTGAACTCATGTCTTTCTGAATTTAGTAGTCATAATCCCAGCTGCTCAACCATGTTGTCTTCATCACAATTGGCAATGGATGTGGTGACTTAGGGTGACCTTGATGCCATCGCTGAAGATGTGTTGCCAGGCTGGCCACACTGCAGCTGCATGGAAAGCCATGTTGAGAGAGCTCCTTCAGTGGCCTGGGGTAGTAGATAGTCCCAGGCCATCTGTGACATAATCAATGACAATGCTGTTGACGTGATTCAGATGCTAATCATTTCTCAGGGCCATCCCTCTGCTTTGTGTTTAGAAATAAGTTGTGTCTGAAACCCAGGAAATTCCTTCATTGGTATTCTTTGTTTAAATTCTGTCACAGTGTTGCAGCTTGTTCTGTTTTCCTGGGTCTTTTGGTTTGAATGCAGAGGAGGGTGAGTAAGGCAGCTTTCTTGCTGCTCCCAAACTTCCGAATTGACCAAGCAAACCATCTTTGTGCTATTATGAAAACAGCTTTCAGGAGGTGGACGGTGGAGCAACGGCTACGTTATATTTCCAGGAGGTCTGAGCAGATGTGATTGGACACCGAAGAGAAGCTTTTTTTTTTTAAAT
The DNA here is from genome assembly GCA_004027455.1 of Hydrochoerus hydrochaeris. Taxonomy (NCBI): domain Eukaryota; kingdom Metazoa; phylum Chordata; class Mammalia; order Rodentia; family Hydrochaeridae; genus Hydrochoerus; species Hydrochoerus hydrochaeris. The sequence goes on from PVLA01017583.1 coordinate 4,003, forward strand.
GTAAATAAATTAAATGACTCAATACTGTTTACCATGTACTTTCTCAGAGAATTAATACATGTCCTTGAAGAGGGCTGTGCAAATTTGAGATTTTTGTATAAACTTGTGTATGTAGGTGAGTGAGTGTTTAAATGAATGGAAAAATAAAAGTGTGGCTCAGACTTATTGGATGGGAAAATGTTGAAAGAACCCAGGCTTAAAATATCCTCGCTGTCCTAGAGGATTTAGAGTATCAAGATTGTATGTTTCCTCGGATTTTCTTCAGATGTAGAATGTCAAATACCACCACTGACTGCCCAATTTAGGTCCTCCAGGACTTTTTTTTAGACCAAATTAATTCCATTTGGGACAACTGGATGCATTTTGTTTGAAAACAGTGCCTATGGTCACAGCAGGTGGTGAAGGATATTTTCCTTACCCTCCTACCAGGTTGGTCCCACACCACACATGGAGTTGGGAGTGGAACCGGAAGAAAGATGTACAACGGGGAGGACCTCAGGTTGTCAGAGAAAGGCTCTCAGAGGGATGTGACCATGCCAGGAGTCCAGGGAAGGCTGGCTTCCCTGGGTGCTTTTCCTCTGACTTATAGGCAGAGCTGGCTTATGACACAGTTTCAGTGTTTTCCTATGACTAATTTTCTTTAATTCCTCTAACTCTTGAGTGAAGTAGAAGTTTCTGTACAGCTATGTCATAGCACTGTTGAGAATTAGATCAGAGTTAAGGGAACTAAGATTTGCCTCACTTTGGACCTCCAGAGATAGCCAAGGCATTGCTTTTCTCTCACGGCCTGGGGGTCACCCAGTCTAGGGGTCTAAGTGTGAGAGATGCTGGTGAGCAGTTGCTGTAGCAGGTAGTGCGGGGAGGACCTTGGTAAAAGCTTACTTTTCACTTTGTGTGCTCTACACAAAGACATGGACAAAACCAAACCCCCAAAACTTCACAATTTCAAGAACATTTTAAGGTGACTTCCTAAAAGGACGTTTGTACATGGAATAAATTTTGATGTATCACTTATAAATACAATTCTGTGTAAGGATCAGGGTGTTTAGATTAGCATTTGCACTGCAATTAAAAGCTGATAATGTGTATATAATATACACAATGGCTACTAAAAACTAGGCCTGGGGATAATTTGCAAATATTTTAAGAATGTTAAATAGTGAAGGCTGTGGAACATGTGGGATCTCCTTTGGTTGTTGTTGTTGTTGTTGTTTCCAAGGAAGAAACAATCAAGTGGCAGTTCTCAAATGTACTTATTGTCTTGACTACTCTGGGCCACCCTCTCTGAATTGTCTGGCACCAGATTACAGAAGATCTGTCCTTCTCATTAAGACACATGGTTGTGTTGAGGGGCCACCTCTCTTTGGTGCCCTGCTAGCAGAAGAGCTCCTGGCTCCATTGTGAGTGATCTTGTGCTTTTGTTTTGCTAGAGGTGCCGCACGGGGAGCAAGGTAATGCAAGTCTTGAGAATCATTTTATGTTCACTTTTCCATATTCCCCAAGTCAAGATAGTCTTTGTTAAAAAGATCTCTACCCATAATTCCAAATTATAGTTTTAAATTGCACATAAGATGATGTGACAAACAATCTTGGAAACTCATGCTTTGTTGTACAGGAGCAAGTATTGTTCTGACAAGGCAAATGCATATGCACAGTGGCAAAGGTCCTGTTTGTTTCCATCGTATCTGAGCCTCGTGTGGGAAGTAATACGTCACAGTCATCCACAATATAGCTTTCCAGGTCCACAGCTCCTCTGGGAAAAATGGAGCGAAGTGTTCCTGCTTGAATCTATTCACTTCTACAGTCTTTTCCAGTGCATAGAACCATGACTCACACTGTCAGGTAGAGCATTTAATAGTCACTTGCCCTCCTAGTTCTATCCTAAGGCTGTAGAGTTTTGGCATTTGCAGGGATAGAGAATTCAGAGTTGGCTATTTTTTCTAGAGTCACCTGCTAGTTTGGATCTTGTACAATTAAAGTCTATGGGAATATGTGAATATGTGTAATGTCATGAGATTGGTAAGGGAGGTGTTTTCAGAACAATCTCATAGAGAGACATTTTTAGCTTGTAGACCGATTAGGAATTAGAATGATTAACCAACAGCACATAGGTAAATTCATAGTAGCCTTTGAAACTTCTGGGAAAAGTAATGCTAACCTCTGTGGAATAAACAATCCTAAAAATCTCTGTCACTGTATGTAGAATACCATTTTTCATTCACATATATTTCAAAAGGGTATAAGAAGCTTTGTTATCTGTTGTCATTAAAGAATTTAGGTTTCTTTCACACTGGTCTTTAAATAAGGCCACCGGGGTTATTGCATAATGGAGGAGGAGAAGGAGGGAGGAAGAAAGAGAGAGAGAGAGAGAGTGTGTCTTAGTTACCTTTTACTCCTCGATGAGACAAAATATCTGGAGCCTAAAGTTGGGAAAGGAAAGGTTTATTTCTTACAGTTTTTGGAGGTTTCAGTCCATACTCAGTTGGCTCCAAGGCAGGGTGGCATGACAGGGCCACAGTACATGTGGCTGCAAACAGCAAGGTGGAAACCAGGAAGAGAGAGAGAAACAAGCCTTTTTCCAGGCATTACACTGTATGCTGGCTTCGCCCCTAGGCAAGTGTAGCACTGACACCATCAATCCAAGCGCTAGACAATGAACCAATCACAAATGCACAATGCAATCTCATGAAGCCTTGGGGCCACCAACATAAACCATGACATTCCACCCCTGGTCCCCAAAGACTCATGCACATTCTTTCTAGAAAAGACATTTAGTCCATCTCCAAAAGTTGCCCAAGTCCTAACATTTTCAGCTTTGCTGAGAAGTCTAAGTCCCACGTCTCCTCTGATATCTATGGCAAACTCTTAACTGTAACCCTCTGTACAAATGAAACAAGGTTAAACATTTCTGAAATGCAAAGGCACAAGATCAACATTACCATTCCAAAAGTTACAAATGGGGGGTGGGGAATAAAGCATTGGAAACAAAGCAAGTCCAACTCCAGCAGGGCAAACATTAAGCTCTAGAGTTCCATGCTCAGCATTTGAAGCAACCTATTTGCAAGCTCCAAAAGGCTTGGGTGATTCCACCCCCACGTCACTTCCAGGGATTTCAGCTCCTGAGCTTCTCTCTTAAACCCTCTCTGCTCAATTTTTGCAGCTTACCTTGGATGATCCACGTTCCAGCATTTTCCAAACTTCTGGGGTCTCCACTGCACGTTTGGCTTCACCCTTACATCTTCACATATTGCCCTCTCAGGGGCACACTGCATGGCCTCCCAGGCCCTTTGCAACCCTCAGAATTTGTGCATTTTCCTTGCTCTTAAAGTCAGTGCCATGTGGATGCTGCCAAGGTTTGCTGCTGGCTGGAGCAGTAGCCAGGCTTTTCTCTCTCTTGGCTGTAGGGGTCGATTGCCTGGATCGCTGGGCTCTGTGAACCTGATTGTGAAGAAAAGCTTCTCTATGTTGCCACTATTCTGGAGCCTCATGTGGCCTCCATCACCATTCTGGAGCATGGTGCTCTACAGCTTTCTTCTCTGAACAAATTCTTTCACTTTTGCAGTTTTGAGGCTGTAAAGGGTGGAGACCCACTGCTTCCTTGGGATGCCCCATGGCCATCCTTCTTATCTCTCTGTTTCTTCTCAGCAATCAAAGTCTCAGCTCTGTCTTTACAATCCACAGCTTTACTGGAGTTTTCCTTCTGGCCAAACTCACAGCACTTTAAATTATCCTGTTGGGCTCTTTGCTCTTGATCTGCAACATATATCTGGCTAAAAGCCCCCAACAATAGCCATGCCACAGCCTCAACATTCAACTGCCTTGAAATTTCCTTTGCCAGATTAATCAGTCCATTGCCCTTAATTTCAGTCTCAGGCAAATTCTCTGGGCATGAGCAAAATGCAGACAAACTTTCTGCCAAACCATAACACACATTGTTGGGAGTCCAACAACCAATGCAGTCCTTCTTCCAGCAGAAACTTCCCAAGCCTGGTCTCTACCATCAGGCTTTCTATCAGCCTTCTGGTCTCCTGAGCTCTGACCAGAATCTCCTCTATAAAACAGCCTAAGCTGCTCCAGCTCTATACATCCAGGCAACATGTTGGAACCTTTCCAAACTCTACCTACAAGCCATTTCCAAAGCCTCTCGAAAAACATGGTGAAGTATAGTCACAGCAACGACTTCACTCCTTGGCACCAAATTCTGTCATAGTTACTTTTTACTCGTCACTGAGACAAAATACCTGAAGCCCAAAGTTGGGAAAGGAAAGGTTTATTTCTTACAATTTTTGGAGGTTTCAGCCCATACTCAGTTGGCTCCAAGGCAGGGTGGCATGGCGGGGCCAAAGTTCATGTGGCTGCAAACAGCAAGGTGGAAACCAGCAAAAGAGAGAGAGACACGCCTTCTTCCTGCCATTACATCACATCCTGGCTCCACCCCTAGGCCGGTGTAGCACTTATACCCCCAATCCAAGCGTTAGACAATGAACCAATCACAAATGCATAATGCAAAGGCATAAGGCCTGGGGGCCACCAACATAAACCATGATAGAGAGGGAGAGAGAGAGGGAGAGAGACAGAGACAGAGACAGAGGCAGAGAGAGAGAGAGAGAGAGAGAGAAACTTTCTCCATAAACAGTTAGAACATGAATATTTTTTGTTTTGTGAGCCACATAGCTGTGTTGCAATTACTCAGATATACCATTGTAGTAAAAAAACAAAACTGTAGCTGTGTTTCTCTTCTGATAAAATTTTATTTGTCAAATCACAGAGTGGGCTATACTTTGCCAACCCCTGACCTAGTCCTGTGGAGAGATATTTGTGATTCTGACATAGAAGCAATGTACATTACTTCCACCCTTTCTGTTGGCCAGTTATCAGTCACATCAGCTTAGCTAACTGCAACAGAACTCAAAAATATAGTTTAATTGTATATCCAGAAGAGAAAAGAATATTATGGGGCTCAGCAGACTCTGCTACAGTTTTTAATACCTTAATGTGAACTGGCTTTCCCAGGAAAACCAGAAGCCTCTCCTGACTCAGTTTTGCAATTAGGATGCTAGATAATTTAGTGTGACACTATTTTCTATTAGCTTTTCGTTTAAAATCTGCCAGAATGACAAAAGCACCAAAAAAAAAAAAAAAAAGAAAGAAAAGAAAGCCATTCTATGAGATACAGAGAATTTCACTGCCTTTTCAGGCTGCCTGATCAATATTTCACAGAACCAGAGGAAAGTTGCCTGAAGAGAGACTGAAACTGAGTAGTGGCGATGGACAGGGGATCCTGCCCACAGCTCTTACCAGGAAGCACGTTCAGAGTGCTTCCATTTCTCTGCTGGCTTTTTGCATAAAGTCAAAAGATCCCAGTTTATGTTATTTTTATTCCATATAATAGTGAGACCACCAAGACAAAGAGTACATTTCATTTCTCTGAAAAGAGCATTCTGTTCTGATCTTTTAGCTACATCACTCCTGGCTAAGTGGCTCATAAAAAAATGGTTTGAATTTACTAAGCTAATAATCATGTAAGACTGCAGAGATATAATTACAAGCCCAAATGCAATCTTACTGTCTTGAGCTATTAATGGGACAATTAATACTTTACTAATTTATCTCTTTTTGCTTTGTTTTGTTCTGACAGGATCTTACTATTTAGTTCAGGCTGGCCTTGAACTCACTATGGAGCCCAGACTGGCCTGGAACTCATGGAGATCTTCCTGCCTCAGCCTTCCAAGTACTTGAATTATAGGTGTGTGCCAATATGTCTGGTTCTTTTGCCTGTTTGAGAACCAGATTTAAGTTAGCTAAGGCCAAGTTGTCTGTATGAGAAGTGCAGTACTTGAAGAGAAAGGATAAAGTAATGGTAAACTTACAACCTGTAAAATGGAATTTTCCTTGAATCTTGAGATTCGAAGTTTATTTTAAAATAAATTTTATTTCTTGTTATAAAATATATCACAACCAAATATGAAAAATAGATATGCCTAGAATTCTCAACTTAGCAGTTGTCACAATCTTTAAAGCTATATAACTTCAACAATATCATTTTCATCAGCCACAAGGAAAGCCACAAGGCTTCTTGCTTGATAGTAGAGGGCTAAGCTAGGGCATTTTTCTTCAAAGCAGAATTTGGAAGAGAAAGGTGATAGAAATACAGAGTTTGTCATATATGTGCCTCAATTGCTGTTCTTGGGTTTTGCTTTTTGGATTCCAGAGATTTGGACATTTCAGGTTTAGACTTGCCAACTTCCTCTTGGTCTTGACATAACATGGCTGGTTACAGAAGCAGCTAAGGATCCAGCTGAGAATGTGCTAGCACAGGGAGGGTTACGGAGCAGAGCTATGGTTGAGACCAGACCTCAAAGGAGCGTAGTCCACCGGTGCCAAGGGATGTAAGGCTGAGCCTCTCAGGGGATGCTGCCAGGCTCTGCCCTAGTCCAGAAGAAAAACAAAACAGTGCAAACTACAGCTGAAATCTGTTAGCCACAGATGACAGAAGGGCCAGCTCCTATATACTTTTTGACCCCAGAGGGATGTGACTATGAAGTGATTCAAAGACTCAGTGTGAGCCCAAAGAGCACACCTAGCCCCACAACCAAGTGGCCCCACACTTCCATTTGTCCCCAGGTACCTCGCTGTCAACTCAAGGGGAGAAGAGAAGCAAAGCCCCCCATACGCACTTTATTCAAGAGAAGCAGTGTAACACTGAAAGGTATGATTTAATCCATAAAATCATACCTCAAATAGATAGATTGAATGTTTAGGTAACTTGTTTCATGCTAGCATCTTGGAAAGAAGGCTGAAGTTACATTCTCTGCACATCTGCATTGTTTTGTGAGTTAAATATTTGCTCTCTTTCTATCGTGTCTAATTAATTAAAATTAAAAGAAAATTTAAGAAGAAAACCATGTAAAATTTTTATTGTTTCAAACTCTCAGCTAATTGAAAAATATTTCTATTATCTAAATACATACACTTAACCTAAAAATCAATCATAACAAGTTTTAAAAAATTACATCCTCAAAAAAAATCATATTCTCTTAGTGTATGGCAGAATTGAAAATTTATATTATCCAAGATGTATAATAAGCTACTTCTTATACTGGCTTCATAAGCACATAGCAGTTTATATCAAAATGCAAATGGATCTTTAAATATATATATGTATATGTGTGTGTGTGTGTGTCTGTGTGTATATTTACTTATGGGAAAGTTGTTCTCCTTGTTATGCAATTGATAGCATCACACACACAAAAGGCAAATCTGTAAATACCTGCCTATCATTAGGGTTGACCGAAGTCACATGCCATTTTTTACCCTCAAGCTGTTTGCCTGTTCTCCATGTCATTACTTTGTGCCCAAGATGAAAATTTATCAGAAATCAACTTGGTGAATACTAAAGAGGGGAAGCATTCTCCTGGGGGTGGGGCAGCTCTTGTTTCCACTCGTTTTTAAAGGAGGCCTTTACTGGCTTCCTCTCCACCTCACCAAGGTAGAAACCAAGCCTTTGTCTGTGTCTGACAGCCACTCACTCTGGCCTTCTGTCTGCTCCGCGTGTTTGGCTCAGTGGAGCCTCTGTGTGTCTGGGATTGCAGGCAGCAAGCTGAGCTCCCGGTGAGAGCTGCCTTTTCAAAGACGAAGCCGGTGCTTGGCTGGCCACTGTGGCCGCTGTCAAAGGCCTGGGAGCTGCTGGGACGCTTGCAAAAGCTCCGGGAAGCTGCATTTTCAGGCAGGCAGCCGGGAACTGCTTCCTTCCCTGCTCCGCCTCCAGCGGCAGTGGATTGTATTCAATAGAATTCAAATCTTTAGCTACCTGGAGTAGCCAAGCGGCAGGCCCAGCTTCCCTTTCAAATCAAGGTTTTTACAGTTATTTTAATCCACAGGAGATGCTGGCATTTTTCTACCTCACAAAGACAAGCAAAACTACAAAAGGCTGATAAGATACAAAGTCTTCAGGAGGACGATTCTTTACAAAGGAAAAAAATGAGAGCAAATCCACGTATAGGTGTCCTTTGTGCTGATCTGCTACTGATTTTCACTGCTCTGAGACAGTCAGGTAGAAAACGGTACAACAAATAAATGGCGCGTGGGTGGGTTTATTGCAAGCATGCACCATTCTGTGTAGCAACCTGGAGCCAGCACTCAAAGCGGACCGTGAGAGTCTTTCATTCAACAGAATAAAGATTAGTCACTTTCTCTTCCTATTGGATTATGTTGAAAATTAAATTGTTGATGGGTAACGGTGATTTAACTCTGCCAGGGAATCTGGATTTGATTTAGCGCTAATTATTCTACAAGTGTGTGGAGTAATGTGGGCTACATAGCTGCTGAAGAGTATTGCTGGTGACACCTGTACAACCCCCAGGATCAGACTATTTAGGCTGAAATCCTGCTCTGCCATGTACTAGCTGTGAGATTTGGGGCACATTTGTAACCTTTTGTTCTCTGAGATTAAAAAAAAAAGAAAGAAAAGAAAAAAAGATGATGACGGCATCGATAATGAAAGTGAAGTAAGCGAATGAGTGGAAAGCACATAAAGCAGTGTCCACAGAGTAGGCGTGGTACAGCGGGATTTCACCAGCAGTCACCCTGTCCATAGCGTTAGAGATGCAGGTTCCTGGTTCCCATCCTTAATCAGAATCTGAAGTTCAATAAAATGCCTATTGATGTTAAAATATTTAAGAGGTATGTTTTTTTAAATGTTGGTATCAGTATTTCAGTATGACTTCAACTAGTGTAAGAGACATTTTGGTCATTTACCGTTTGAGTAGGCAACTGACCAGAGAAAGTACTTGAGGTGGAGTTGGACATGTTCCTGGACAAGGCAAAAGCCTGCAATAAGAGATTCAACCCGGCTGACTAGAGGAAGAGTTATATCACAGAAGCTAAGGAAAGATCCACTGAGAAGGAATGAGCTGAAGGATCCAGGATGGCTGAGGAAAGGAAGAGCCACACTGGAGACTCAGAGAACATCAAGAGACACAGAGGAAGAGGGCAAAATGGTGGAGCATGAGTTTCAGTGACTTGATTTCTCCAGGACAAGGTGTCTGAAGTCTGAAGTTGGAGGAGAAGTATATGTATCTCTTTCCTGAATTACCTGGTGGTAGTGGGTGGTGAGTCTCTGCATTATGAGCTTCCCAGGACACATGCCGGGAAGACCTTGTGGAAAGGGACTGGAAGCTTGAACTTCAATCCCAGAGCAGCCTTCTGGTAACCACATACTGCCAACGTCTCAGAGTTGATGAAGGAAAGAGAGTCACTGGAGAATTCTGGTAGTTGGCTGGCAGTTGGGTAAGTCCCACTGAAAGGCAGGGACTGATCACAGATCCAGGACCTGTAATCAGGCATCCAGTTCAGCCCGAGCCATCCAGGATTAGACATGCACATTGGTGCCCTGCTCCCACACATAAAGGGAGACCCACTGAGGGGTACCCAAACCAGGGGCATATGGTATGTTATTTCTCAGCTAGCCCTGATAGACATTGCTGCAATGTTGCTGCTATAATTGAATTGATTGCATAGGAATAATTCTGACTCAGTGGACAATTTAATGCCAGTGAACTTGTCTGCTGAATCCACCATCACACCCATGAAGAAGGAGAGCAAGAGTTCCTAATCCAAGAACCTGGACTGGATCAGACTCTGCAAAAATTCCAGCACCCTGGCATAAAGAGGTTCTGAGTCTAACTCCAGCTCAAAGAAGCCAAAGAGAAAATAAGAGAACAAGAGAAGACTGCAGCCCCTACTAGATGACAACAAGAAAAATATTCTAAAGCTAATCACAGAGAAAATCTACAAGACTGCACAGATAGATTCACCAACTTTCTTACACAAATTATGGAATAAAACTTCCCAAATATAAAGAAGATTTTAAAATACAGGTAAATGATGCTTATGAAGGGAGAAGTTCATTAAGGTACAGCCTCATTAAATTCACAGATATCCGGTAAAAAAAATCGGAATTTTGAAGGTAGAGAAAAACAAAAAATTTGCTATAAAGGTAAACCAATTAGAATTACAGCAGACTTCTCAGCACAAACCCTGAAGGGCAGAAGAACTTAGAGGCAAGTATTTTAAGCCCTAAGAGCAAATAACTTCCAACCCAGATTAACTTACTCAGCAAAGCTATCCTTCAAAATACATAGGGAAATAAGATATTTCCATGAAAAAGACTATCTCAGAAGACACATGAGTGCAAAACCAGCTCTAGAGGAAATAATCAAAAGCATTCTTGACAGGCACAATGTATTGGACACACCTGAAAATGCAGAGGAAACTAGTGAAGTTGATGGAGAAGCAACAACAACAAAAAGTCAGGGAAAGTAAATCAAGCAATTTACCAATGAATAAAGAAGGTAATGACAGTAAATAACCAACGTATGTTAGTAATAACTCTCAGTGTTAATGGCCTCAACTCTCCAAAGACAGAGACTGGCAGACTGGATCAAAAAACAGAATTTGACAACCTACTGCACTCAAGAAATTAATACAAAAAGTTATTCGTAGATTATAAATTAAAAGATGGAATACATTCTGTACACCAGAATCCTGAAAACAGGCACAAGTAGCAAGTTCTAACAGCAGACATGATAAACTTCAAGTTAAAATGGAGACATTATGTACTAGTTATGGTTACTACATACTAGTTACAGGACAAATCCAACAAGAAGGGATAACATTGATAAACATATGTGCACCAAACACTGGAGCACCTATCTTCATAAAACAAAACCTTATGAAATTAAAGGATCAAATGAACATTAACAAAATCATAGTAGGGATTCAACAACCCACTTTCACAATGAGACAGAATGACTGAACAAAAAACCATTAAAGAAATTCCAGAGCTGAACCACACTCTCAAACAAATGGACTTGACATATACATACAGAATATTTCACCCTATGCAAAAGAGCAGACATTTGTTTTTTAGCAGCATATGGTTCCCCTCCCAAAATAGGCCATATACAAGTCCACAAAGTCTGTTTAAGAAAATATAAAAGAATTGAAGTCACCCCATAAGTACTATAAAACCACTGTGCAATGAAAATAGAAATAAAGACAGAAAAAAATGTTAGAAAAGGCAAATGCTCCTGGAAAATTAATAACATTTCCCTACACAACAAATGGGTTTACAGAAGAAATCAAAGAAGACATTAAAAATTTTCAATGACAATGACTACAACTCAACCAAACCTCTGAAAGCAGTTCTAAGAGGAAAATGCATGGCAATCAATGTTCACATTAGGGAAACAGAGCAGGGCCAAATAAATAACCTTACAAGAAATCTTAAAATACTTGGAAAACAACAAAAAACCAGCCCTAAACCAAAATTAAACAGGGAAATTATAAAGATGAAAGTGAAAATCAATGAAATTGAGACTAAAGAAACTAAAAAAAATTAATGAACCAAGTGGCTCTTTTAAAGAATAACTAAAATAGATAATTTCTTATCAGGACTCGCCAAGAAAATCTCATATCACTGCAATTGGGAATGACAAAGGTGAAATCATAACAAAAACTATTGAAATCCAGAAGATGGTAACTACTTTGAAAAATTATATTCCAACAAATTAGCAAATTTTGAATAGACAGATTCCTAGACATGTACAATCTACTGAAACTAACCCAAGAAGACATAAATATTCTTAATAACCCAATAACAAGGAGTGAAAATAATTCAGTAATAAAGAATCTATCAACTAAAAAAAGCCCAGGACCTGATGGATTCACAGCTGAATTCTACAAAACCTTTAAGGATACTCTAACACCAAGTGTTCCCAAATATATTTATGAAGTCATTATCACCCTGTTCTCCAAACCAGATACTCAACTAAAAAAGATAACTATAGTATAATCTCTTTAATGAATACAGATGTAAAAATTATCAACAAGAAATTGTCAAATAGCATGTAACACATCATCAAAAAGATCATACAGAGAGGAAGACAAGATGGCCGATCAGTGAGCAACAAAATACAGAGCCTCTTGGGAGAAACAACTCATACTCCAGAATAAAACACCCTGGAGAGACCCAGACAGAGGGAGAAAGATCCTCTTGACACAGGAAAAAATTAAAACATAAAAAAGCTCGTCAAATACGTTGGGACTACAACTGAAACAGCTAGAAATTACAGGACACAGTGTTTTCATTCGCAGCAATCTGCCAAGTTTGCAACAACCTGACTCCGCAGCAGCTGGCAGAGCTGCCCAAACTCATTCCCACTGCCACTCATGGGAAGCACAGCAGCTCTGAAGTCGGGGGTTGGTGAGCCCAATGGAGAGCGGAGCTGGCAAAGGGACCTTCATTAATCTACGGTAAGTGCTGGGATTGGGACCCCTCTGCAACAGAAAGGGCATGATCAAATGGGCAACATTTTGGAATCTGGCAGGAGGAACCTGAAATGGGAGTAAGAGTGACTTCAGTTGGTTCCTCCCTCCCCAAAGCAGATTCATGGGATTTGCTTGGACTGGGCTGCACCCCTGGCAGGGACCCAATGAGCTGTCCCAAATCAATTCCCTGTGCCTAGCAAGCACTAAGCCAGGGGAAGGCCTCTGCAGTTTGGTTGGCCCGGTGGGGAGGGGCAGGCATGGGCAGCTGTTGCTCGCACCTCTGTGATAACAGCAGTCAGGAGAGGGCTGAGGTCCCTTGCCAGCCTGCTTCAGAGGAAACGTGGCCAACAAGGAAGGGGGCTGGGACCTGCACTGTAACCTGTGTGGAGGAAGCCAGGGCCATGACAGGAGAGAGAGGCAGGAGGCGGTCCCCAGCCCGGAACCCTGAGAGCCCTGATCCAGGGGAGGGAAAAACAAAGGAGACTGAGGGCAGAGGGCACACAACAGCAGACATGGCTTCAATGGATATTAAGAAATACCTTCAGGACCT
>PVLA01017584.1:0-16875 GCA_004027455.1 Hydrochoerus hydrochaeris
CAATACTCCTTAAACTCTTCAATGAAATTGAAAAGGAAGCAATCCTCCCGAAATCATTCCTGGAGGCAAGTATTACTCTGATACCAAAACCAGAGAGAGACCAAACCAAAAAGGAGATATAGGCCAATCTCACTAATGAACATTGATGCAAAGATTCTCAGTAAAATACTGGCAAATAGAATGCAGCAAATCATCAAGAAGATTACACATCATGACCAAGTGGGGTTCATCCCAGGAATGCAGGGATGGTTTAACATACACAAATCAATTAATATGATACACCACATCAACAGAGCCAAAAACAAAAACCACATAGTCATCTCAATAGATGTAGAAAAAGCTTTCGATAAAGTCCAACACATGTTCGTGACAAAAACCTTTCAGAAACTCGAATATACAGTGTTTACCTCAATCTCATAAAGGCTATCTAACAAACCAACAGCCAACACTATACTAAATGGACAAAAACTGAAAGCCTTCACTTTAAAATCAGGAACAAGACAAGGATGTCCACTATCACCACTCCTTTTCAATATAGTTCTGGAAACACTAGCCAGGGCAATCAGACAAGAGAGAGAAATAAAAGGAGTAAAGATAGGAAAGGAAGAAGTTAAATTATCACTATTTGCAGATAACATGATACTCTATATAGAAGACCCAAAAAACTCCATTAAAAGACTACTAGAGGTAATAAACATATTCAGCAGTGTAGCTGGATACAAAGTCAACACTCAAAAATCAATAGCATTCCTGTACACAAACAAAAAACTCACTGAGAGAGAAATTATGGAAATATTGCCTTTCACAATAGCATCTAAAAAAATGAAATACTTAGGAATCAACCTAAGAATGCAAAAGACATATGCTGAAAAGTATGCTATGCTAGAAAAGGAGATTGAAGAAGATATTAGAAAATTGAAGGATGTTCCTTGCTCTTGGCTGGGAAGAACCAACAATGTGAAAATGGCCATACTCCCAAAACTGTTATAGATTTAATGCAATCCCCTCCAAAATATCATTAACATACCTCACAGATCTTGAGAAAACACTCTTAAAATTCATTTGGAAACAGAAGAAACATAGAATAGCAAAGGTAATTCTGTACAGCAAAGGCAAGGCAGGAGGCATCTCAATTCCTGACTTGAAACTATACTACAAAGCCACAGTGGTAAAATCAGCATGGTACTGGCAAAGAAATAGACCTGAAGATCAATGGAACAGATTAGAAGATGCAAGCACAATTACAAAGAGACTCAGCCACCTGCTATTCGACAAAGGGGCTAAACATGTTCACTGGAAGAAGGATAGCCTCTTTAATAGGTGTTGGAAAAATTGGCTTTCCACATGCTGAAGACTGAAACTAGACCCATGCCTATTGCCATGCACAAAACTAAAGTCTAAGTGGATCAAATGTTAAAAGAGAAACACTAAATCTACTGGAAGACAAGATAGGTAGAAGTCTTGGAGACACAGGGGTAGGCAAAGAATTCATGAATAAAACACAAACTGCATGGGAATCACTTCAAAGAATCAACAACTGAGATCTCATTTTATTAAACAGTTTTTGCACTTCAAAAGAAATCACCAAAAGAGTGAAAAGAAAACCCACAAAATGGGAAAGAATTTATCCAGCAACCCCTCAGACAAAGGACTTGTGTCCAGAACATATAAAGGATTGAAAAACATTAAGCCCCCCAAAATTCAAAGACCCTCTCCAAAAATGGGCATCTGAGATGAACACGCAGTTCTCAGATGAAAATATACAAATGGTAAATAAATATATGAAGAAATGTTCACCATCACTGGTCATTCAAAAATGCAAATTAAAACAGCATTGACATTTCATCTCAACTCAGAAAGAATAGCTGCCATCAAGAAATCAACTGATAACAAATGTTGGTGAGGCTGCAGGGGGAAAAAGGAACATTGCTCCACTGTTTCTGGGAGTGTAGACTGGTGCAGTCACTATGGAAATCAGTATGGAGATTCTCAGAAAACTAGGATTGAAGTTCCATTCAACCCAGCTATTCCCCTCCTGGGTATTTTCCCAGAAAAACTGAAAAGGTCCTATCACAGTGATATATGTGCACCCATGTTCAACACAATTTGTAGCAGCTAAATCTTGGAAACAACCAAAATGCCCATCAACTGCAGAGTGGATGAAAAAAAATGTGGTATTTTTATACAAAGGAATATTACTCGGCTATAAAAAGGATGATCTTTAGGCCTTCATAGGTAAATGGAGGCAACTTGAGAGTATTCTCATATGTGAAATAAATAAGAATCATGTCTATAAATATCACATTGTGTCTCTAGTGTAAAAAATAATAAGAAATGTAGGAGTAATAAAACCCAAAATGTGTAATTGTTTTTGTAAAAAAGAGAGAAAAAGAAAGTGCTCTAAAGGATATAACTGCATGTATGCTTAAGTGTGTAAGATAGATAACCATATTATTAAGTTTTTGTTGGATCATTGAACATAACTGCAGTCTCTTTGTTTGAATTTCCACTTTGTATGCTTTAATTTTGTAACTTGAACAACTATTTCTAAGATGACAATATGTAATTTATCAACTAGTGATTTGGTACTGTTTATTTTTTGAAATTCTGTATTATTTCTACCTTTTTTCTGATTTGCTTTTTTTTTCTCTTTAAATAAAATTTTAAAAATTAAAAAATCAGCATGGTACTGGAAAAAAAAGAGGTCTGAGGATCAGTGGGACAGAATAAAGGATGCAGATGCAATCCCAATCACACTCTCCCACCTCATCTTTGACAAAGGAGCCAAACAAGTTCACAGGAATAAAGATAGCCTCTTTAGTAAACAATACTGGTGAAACTGACTTTCCACATGCTGAAGACTGAAACTATAACCATGTCTATTATCATGCACTAAATTAAGGTAAAAATGGATCAAGATCTAAATATTAAAATAGAAACACTAAATTTACTGGAAGAGAAAATAGGTAGAAATCTTGAGCATATATATATTGTCAGAGATTCATGAACAAACCCAGGCTACAATGGAAATATTAGGAATCTGACCTTATTAAAAAGCTTTTCTACCAAAAAAAAAAAAGAAAGAAAAAGAAATCACCAACAGAGTGAAAACAAAACCAATGGATTGGGAAAAAAATTATAGCCAGTTGTGCCTCAGACAATGGATTTACATCTAGAACATAAAATAATTTTTAAAAAATTCGGACCCTCCCCCCTCACAAATTTAGACCAAATCCAAAAATGGGCATCAGAGATGAATACATTCTTCTCAGATGAAGAAAGATGAATGGCAAATAAATACATGAAAAATGTTCATCATTATTTGTTATTTGAGAGATGCAAATTAAAACAATGCTGAGATTCCATTTTATCCCAGAAAGAGTGGCTATCATCAAAAAAATCAACCGATGACAAATGCTGGCAGAGCTGTGGGTAAAAAGAAACCTTTCTCCACTGTTGGTGGGAGTGTAGACTGGTGTAATCACTGTGGAAATCAGTATGGAGATTCCTCAAAGAAGTAAGATTAGTGGTCCCACCCATTCCACCTACTTCCCTTCTGGATATTTTCCTCAAAAAATTAAAAACATCACACCACAGAAATATACATGCACCCATGTTTATAGCAGCACAATTTGTAATAGTTAAATCTTGGAAACAACCTAAATACCTATCAACTGAGGAACAGATTAAAAAAAAAACATGGCTTTTATATAATGGAGTATTACTCAGCCACAAAGAAGAATAAACTGGAGACTCTTATATATAAATGGATGCAATTTGTGAACACACTCATAAGTGAAATAAGTCAGACCCATATCTGTAAACACAGTATTGTCTTATTAGTGTGAGAAACTGAATGAGTAAATAAGATCCAAAATGTGTAACACATATTGTGAATTGGGTGGAAACTGTTCAAAAGAAAAGACAAACTATGATGGGTGAAAGGAGGAAAGGAAGAAAGGGAAAAAGAAAAAAAAATATCTATGCACAAGCTAGTTTAAACTACTTAAAAAGTTCTCTTAGTTTCTCTTAGTTCATTAAAAATAAAGTTTTGTGCTAATATTGTTAGGACAAGATATCATGCTTATATCTTACACTCCAAATAACTACTGTGAAAACAACAATATGCAATATTTCAATTATTGTAACTCTGCTACTAACTTGTTTTGAAGCTGTTTTACTGTTTTTATTTTTTTTCTTTTTTAAAAAACTGTCCATACTCATCAGATTTGTGACACATTTTTTCTGTTTTCCTTATTTTATGGAAGTAAAGGTAAAGCAAAATTTCATAACAAGATGGTAGAAGAATAAGAATATCTAATATATTGCATATTATTATCTTTAGTTATTCAGAGTAAAAGATATGGGCATAACAAATTCTCTTGTCAATATTAGCACAAACTTTTCTTGTTCTATGAATTAAGAACCTTCAGTGCTTTTTGGCTATTTAATTACTGTAGGCATATAATTTTTGAGAGCAACAATCTGTCGATTGTATTCAAAGGTACCCTTCCATTTATATCATACTGAGTGTCCTAAAGCATATTATCTCATCCACGTCTTTATGATAGGCTAGCAGGTAGACTGTAGCTTATTTTGAAAATTACTAAACTGGCTTTGACGTGTTTAAGAACCACAGGTGTGGCAGAACTTCTGACTTCAAGATTATTGTTCCAGGCTAGGGAAAGATCTAACTTATCTTTTAATCCTGGGAAATTCTCTTTTGTGAAGCCTAGTACACCATACTATTAAAATGACTTTGCAAGGAGGAGCTAAAGATGGCCAATCAGTGAGCAACAAAATACAGAGCTTCCCAGGGAGAAACAACTCATATGCCAGAATAAAACATCCTGGAGAGATCCAGACAGAGGGAGTTGGATCTTCTTGACACAGGAAGAAATTAAAATTAAAAAGGCTCATCAAACACACAGTCTCGGGGCTACAATTGGAATAGCTAAAGTTAGCGGACATGGCCCTTTCACTCTGACCCGCCGAGCTGCCCAAACTCACCCTGGTCACAACCCGCCATGACCCACAGAGCTGCCTGGACTCATTCCCACTGCCACTCACAGGAGCCACAGCTGCCCTGAAGTTGGGGTTGGTGAGCCCAATGGAGAACAGAGCAGGCAAATGACCTTCATTAATCCACGGTCAGTGCTGGCAATAACCACCCCCCCATGGGAAGGGTGAGACCAAATGGGCAACATGTTGGAATCTGGCAGGAGGAGCCTGAACTAGGAACAACAGTGACTTCAGTTGGTTGCTCCCTCCCCAGAGCAGATTCATGGGATTTGCTTGGCTTGGGTCACGCCCTTGGCTGGGACCCAATAAGCCCTCCCAAACAAATTCCCTGTGGCTAACTCACACTAACCTGGTGAAGGCCCCTGAAGTTTGACTGGCCCAGTGGGGAGGGGCCAGCATATGCAGTCCTTGCTTACACCTCAGTGACAAGAGCAAACAGGAGAGGGCAGAAATCTCTCACCAGAATGCTTCAGAGGGGCCATAACCAACAAGGAAAGGTGCTGGGACCACCACTATACACCTGTATGGAGGAGACCAAAACCATGACAACAGAGAGAAACAATAAACAGCCCCCAGCTGCAAACCCTGAGAACACTGATTCAGGAGGGGGAAAGACAAAAGAGACTGAGGGCAGCAAACATGCAACATCAGACATGGCTTCAATGGACATTAAGAGATATCTTCGGGACCTTGTAGATGAGCTCAAAACTGAAATATTAAGTCAGGTAAAGCAAGATATGAGTAGATTAATAAAAGAAATGCTAAGCGCTTCTCAAGACACAGATGGAAGAAGGGAGGAACACAAAAAAAGAAGAGAAATATTCGATAAAGAATATAAAGAAAATCTAGAATACATGAAGCAGATTCAAAGAGATTACCAGGAAATCAAAAACTAATACAGAAAAAATAGAAATACATGTAGAGACTCATGGATGTGTGGCTGTTTACAGTCTCACTGTTTGAATATCTACTTTGTAAGCTTTAATTTTGTAACTTAAACAACTATTTCTAAGAGGACAATATGTAATTTATCAACTAGTAATTTCTTACTGTTTATCTTTTTTTTGAAATTCTGTATTATTTCTACCCTTTTCATTTTTTTCTCTTTAAAGAAAAAAAAAAAAAGGAGGGAAGTGGGTCCCCTGGGCCCAGGAAGGATCAGAAATGAGACTTGAAGCTCATGGAGAGAGATAATCCAGAAATCCAGCAAAAATAAGAAAACTAGACCCACTACCACTGGCTGAAAAGAAGAATCCCCCCACCATGCGCCCACACACATCCATGAGCTCCACCCAAAATAAGTTTAGAAGAGCTAGACACAAAAGAAATTAGAACCCACACACCTGAAATTTCTGAAATGATAGCAACTGAAGTAGGGAAATAACTTACTACTTACATTGTTTAAGTATGCAAGTCTATATCTCACCCAGAACAAATCTGGGAGACATAGACATAGAAGACATTAGAAACCACCTGAAATTTCTGAAATGATAGCAATTGAAGTAAAGAAACAACTAATGGTTTATATTGTTTGATAAACTTTGTATGCCTGTCTCTAGTAGTCTGAGCAATGGTTTAGAGGATAACAATGCGCAATACAGTAACTATTGTTCATTTCCTACTTAAAAAAAAAGAAAATCATTTTGCAATGTATTAATGTGCTTTTAAATACTATTTACAGGTTCAAATAATTTTTCCTGCTACTTAGAATCTAAATAATGAAAGTTGAAAAGCCCACAAGGACTCCAACATATTTATTGATTACAGTTTACTTTGGATATACACTATTCTCTAGTAATCTAATCAATAGCAAGTAATTAAAATAACTGATTAAATGATAAGCATGTTGGAGATTTCAATCTTTTTATTGACTGGCCTAGATTTTATGTACAGCCTGGGCCTAGTGCAAGAATCATTACAATGCACACTATTCAATGAAAGATTTGTGTTTTCCCAAAAGGCAATTCTAAGAATTTTTAAATGTAGATTAAGAAAATGATTCAGACCATGAAATGTGCAGTCGAAGAGCCCTGCTATTTACTAGCTGTAAAAGAAATCCTACCTACTTACCTAACCTCTCTGAATCTCAGTTGTATCCTCTAGAAAGTCCAGGAAACAACTTCACCTCTCTGGAATGTTTACTGTGAGGGTTAAGTGAATCAAATGAAGCAAACAGATGACAGAATAAGCTACCAGGTCATAGTATTTCAGAAAACAAACAGTAACTTATATTGTGGTTAAAATATTTACATCATGTCTCTCATGTAAGCTCTCTCCTCAATACTTTGAACATAAGAAGTGCCTAAAGAAATTCACTTGCTCATTGCCTTGGTATCAGAGTTTCAGAGTTCATTAGCAAAGGAAGAGATGGCATTTTTCACTCTGTGATTTACACATCCATAGCCCTCAATAAACATGAGACGCCATATTGCATACCTCCTGGATCCCCTTGGCCTGCCTTCTGCTGTTGCAGGGTGACTCACTTCATTTTAGAAGGGTGAGGGTCTTCTCTCCGGCTAGGCTGAGCAATCTGAATGGTAATCCCTTTGGCACTGAGGCCTGGAAATGTGAGAGCTCACATCCCATGGGAGCTTGCTTAGTGAAAGACTGAAGCTGGCAGATGCGTGGTCCCTTTCTCGAGCCCTCAAGCAGACATTCTAGGTGCACTTTCCGCAGTACTCCTGGTGTGTTTACAGCACTGAACCTCAGAGGCCACAGCAGTGATCAGCTTGATAACATCTCCTCTGCTTCACCCCTCTTTCAGTCTTTCCAATCCTGGTATCACCTTCCCAAAATAAACCACCTGTACACAAGTGCTTATCTCCAGCTGTCCTGTGGGTCTAAGGGAAATACATGTATTTTTGCATAGTTATATTTCCTTGGAACCATACTGACGTGTTTTTTTATGCCACTCAAAGATAGTTGAAATTGGATCATGAAAGTACTTTATACCGCTCCACTGAATTCATCTAGATTCCCCCTTTAATGATCTTACATGAAATATTTTAACTCAAGGCTTGACAAATATTTTCCTTAAAGGGATAAATAGTAAATATTTTAGGCTTTTCAGGCCAGATGATGTTACATCTACCCAATTTGACATTTGTACCATGAAAACAGCAAAAAATAGCAATGCAAATAAATAGAATAAATAATGTGTCTCATTAAGTATTTATTTGTAAAAAATATATGACAGGCTCAGGACTATAGTATAGGTATGTTATATAATTAAAGATAGCTCCAGGTAAATCTGTTTTTTAAAAAAGTGTTATTGATTCTGATTTTCTACCCTAAACATGTCTTTGTCAAAACATTTGCAGTAACTGAGTAAGTTTCTACGTCTCCATCCTTTTTCTCCACCTGTCATGTGGATGAAATATGCTCCTCTAGGGAAGGCCTGAGATGGGTGTCTGAGGAATCATGAGCTAACAGCAGCATTCACTGAGCACACTCCATGACCCAGGTTGATACTAGATGGTTTGCTTGTACTTGTTCATTCAATTCCAAGGGAAACTGAGGGTAGAGAGACCAGGCAACTTCCCACAATTTCACAACAACTACGGGGCCTAAATGATGTTTGAGCCCAACCCATCTTGAATCTACTGTCTTAGGATAACATGATAGACTGTAGAATACTTGCAAGGCTAACAAGCTTCTTTTCCATAACAGCAAATTATATTTCAATAAATGGAGGCTAAACCAAGAAAGGAAAAGAAAAAATAAAACAAACCCAAACCCAAACCCAAACCCAAACCAAAAACTAGTGTTGTTATCTTAAGGAAATCGTATCTACAATTCTTTCAAAATATTTCACATGGCTTTGGATAAATGACCACTTTTACAATTTTAAAAATACCTAAAATGTGTCAGTGCAGTCATGTTGAACACCATACTAATTATTTCATAGCGATTTTTAAAATTGGATTTTCATAGTTAATTCACTGGGATTAGTCTGAGAATGAAGCAGAACGGTTAAACTTAAGTGATTTCTATCCACACTGAACATCTATTTATAGTGGCTGACAACTCTCACTCTGACAGTAGTTAATTGGAAAGAAAAAACATTTAAAGAAATACAAACAAACTGGAATACAGCTCTACAATTTGAATACTCAGCTTCCAATACACATTATAATATATAAATTTTTAGAATGATATAAAAGTATATATTGGTAGCTAAACAAGAAGCTACTTTTAACATTGGTAATGGCTGTGTATTTCCAGCCCCATCTGAATGAAAGAAGAACAATAGCAATGAAGGGAAAGGACTTGAAATCTAAGGTGACAAGCCATTATTATATTTAGCTTATATTTTCAAATGACAAATACTAATTACATATATTTAAGGACTGCAATATAATGTTTTGATGCATGTATACAACTAATGATCAAATCAGGCTAATTATGATATCTATCACTCAAATATTTTCACTTCTTTACAGTGAGAACATTTCAGATCTTCTCTATTAGATATTTAAAAAATAATACACTAATTATTAGCTGTAGTTATCAGCTGTGCAACAGAACTCCAGAATGTATTCCTGTCTTTGCAGCTACTTTGTATACTCATTGAGCAGTGTCTCCCTCCCATGTTATTATTGGGCATCTAATAGATGGTGTCTTTAGTCCATGCTGAATTCATGCCCCACCAGAGCAAGGGGGTGCCCAACTGGATGAGAGCCCATGGCTACTGCTAGATGAACAATCAGTGCAGCTGGGGATAAAGTAGCCTGAAGATAAATGCAGATAGCGGAGGGCTCCTGTAACTTTTACACCTTGATCTTTGGAGAAGAAAAAGGTGCTGACCAACAAGAAAATGGTACTGGAGGTTACATTTGATATGAGAGTTTGAACAAACTCTAGATCTCAGAATAATGACAAAATTAGTGAGCTGCAGGACTCAGCCATGCAATCAAGACAGGGTAAATGAGATTAAATATTTCCTTGGGAAAAAAATTGCAAGTAGAGGAATAAAACTAGGAAGAGGGTAAATCATAAATACTTTTAATTAGAAAGACAAGTGGTTTTTTACTCTGCTTTTTTCTCCTAGAAATTATCCAAGAAGCAATCCTTACCATTCTAAGCCTGTATTTTAAAGTCTTAGTTCTATACGTACTAAGGTCTCTAAAACCAATAAGAATGCAATTTTCATTCACTTGTTCAAAAAGTGGAAATCTTTATTGTGCTGACTTTCTCTTTTCAGAATGTTATAATTTTTCTTTAGTGTGCATATTCTCTTTGGTACACAATGAGTTGACCTTCCTGGGCTCCACCCCCATCCATTGATTTCAAAAGTATTCTGGTGAATTTAAGCCAATCAATAATTTTATCTCCCTGGACATAGACATTGATTCAGAGATGGGTACACCATAGCCCATTAAATGGAAACTGAAGTTATTGGGTTTCTCAGGGACAAGATTTTCCTCTCTTTCCAAGGGTGCAACTAGAAAAGATTCTTTCTCCTCCTGATGGTGTGCTATTACATGGAGGCTAGAGCCATGGAGCCCACTGTACTGCCAAGAAAGGACACTTGGGACCAGGTGGATTTGAACTGCTGAATCATTGCTTCCCCAGAGTCAGAATATACTCGGAACTGTTTAGTTTTGTGGTTTAACAAACTTTGCTTGTTGTGTAATTTTTCTTGGTTCTCTCTCTCTGTCTTTCTCCTTTCTTTCTCCTTCCTTCCTTCCTTCCTTCCTTCCTTCCTTCCTTCCTTCCTTCCTTCCTTCCTTCCTTCCTTTTTATTTGACTTCAAGAGCCTTTGGAGAATCAAAGTACACCATGCCAAGTTTTAGAAAGCAAGACAAGCAGGACTATGGTATGGCTTTAGGACATGTTGTCATGGAAACATGATCTCTAAGTGTTAAATTGTTAAAGATCCACATGATCCTAGGTGAAAGACTGGAGTGCTAGAAGAAAATGGCTAGTTTAGATTTTTGAAAGGAAAAATTATAAAAGAAAAATAAGAAACACATGACCAGGGAGGTTCGGGTGTGGAAATAAACAGGAATGTGTAGCACTCATGTATATGGGGTAAAACATCCACCCCAAATCATCTGAAAATCTCCAAAGTTTTGTCTCAATTCAAATCAACCTGTTTCTATAAAAAAGTACTTAGATATCCTAAAGACTTGTGCAGAGTATGCCCACAATGGTGTTTGAGAGCAAAGTTCTTTTCTCCAACAATAATTGAGAATAAGACATCTGTCTAGACATAATTAGATTGGTGTCAAGGAAAAGTTACAAAGCCAGCAATATCTAAGAGATCTGCTGTTATCTTTATTCTTAAAATCAATTTAAGCTGGTATAAATGGCAGTTTGATTGCATTGTGAACTCATAGCAGTGTTCAACTGTATCTTCAGTCACAGGAAATATGGCTGAAAATGTTTAACCTTCCATTAGCAGCACCCTGGCATGACAAAGAATGATTCTTTCTACTAAACACAGAATTGAAATGTATAGTGTTTGTTTTTATATATAGAAGAGAAAAATAAATATATTTATTTTCTAGGTATAAAAATGATCTAGCATGGACTCAACCTTAGACTTCACACAAAATCAGGATTTGTGATATAGAACAGTAAGACTAAACCTTAATGCGCGTAAGAATTGGCTAGGTGTCTTGTTGAAATGTAGATTCAGGTTCAGGAGATCTGGATGGAGCTTCAGATCTGCATTTCTTTTAAGTTCCCTGTCATCCTGATACTTATCCTCGGGAGTCCTCCCTTCAGAGTTTGAGAAGCAAAGATGTAGAAGAAAGAGTGGGTTGTGTAGAGTTCAAGAGGGGGGGTTAGTTCCCATTAGCTAATTAAGAGACTTGTGAATATCTGTTAAATTCTGAAGTTTCCTCATGTATAAAATGAACCTGTTGGATTTAGTCATCTCAAAATCCCAGACAGATCTAATCTAACAGGATGGAAAAGACTGCATGTATTACACATGATGTTTTGAAATCCTCTCTGTCCACTTTCTCCTGTTCTTTCTCATTGTGGAAGGTACAATCTACACTGCTGGCAACACAAACATTGTTTGTGGCTTTTCCCACCACCTCACTGTCTTGTATTCATTCAGTCTCCTCCAGTTCCTTACAAAATAATCCTACACTTTTTTCCACTTCCACGAAAACAACTATTGTTCATGTAATCATCATCCCCTGATCCAAAACTAACACACTTCTAAAAGGTTTCTCTCTCTACTTTTTCTTTTCCTTCCCATGAAGTGTCTATTCATTTACCCAGCAAAGGACATCTGTAATGCCCGACTAGGACTTTTTTTTTTTTTGTCTTCTTTTGGTAACAAGGTTTTCAATACATTGCAGCACAGCTTTTTTCTCTCTTCTCAGCTGTGCGCTGAGGTGAGTTCTACCCACCTTCCCTCTCCCTGTATGAAATCACAGAGTTATTTCCTCAACAATACTGTTGTTCCAGGTTTTACTCTTAACAAGGTTCATTATGAATCAAAGAAAACTAGTTAAAACAATGATGTTCTTGTGCCTATAATGCTAATTATTTTCTAAGTTTAAGATTATTTCTGGTAGTATGGTAATTAAATAGGTACTCTCATATGCTTTTGGCTTGGAACAATCTATAAAGAAATCTAACAATATATACTAAAAGCATTAAAATATTTACATTCCTTAACTCAACCATTCCATTTGAGTCATCTGTATTAGAAATATAACTGAGTGACATAATAATATACTTGTGAATGAATAAGTTTCTAGATTAACAAAAGTAAAGATAATTACAATTTGGGGAATATGGTTGGTGGACTTTTTTGTTTTGTTTTATTGTTGTTATTGATATTTATGGCACTGTGGATTGAACCCAGGGTCTCTTACTGAGCTACATCCATCCCATCTCTTTATTTATTTATTTATTTATTTATGTTTGGCTAGGGGAATTGAACTCAGGACCTCACACTTGCCAGGCAGGTACTGTGCTGCTGAGGTGTATCCCTGGCTCTCCCTTTTTATTTTTAATTTTGAGACAAGATCTCACCAAGTTGGTCTCATATTTGCAACCCTTTTACCTCAGATCCCTATGGAGATGAGATTACAAGGTTGAGCCAATGCATGTGACATGCTCAATTGATTTTTGAAAATGGAGTTCAAATAGTTAAATAGCAAAGAAAATGTATTTTTAAGAAATGATTTAGATATCTGTTCAGAATAAACTTTAACAGAAGATGGATCACAGACTAGCAGTGAAACCCAAGACTACCTGTGAGGTTTTCTAAAAGATAATTTAGTAGATTAGGTTTATGAGTTTGAAATAGGTGGAGATTGCTTAAAGACAATACAAAAAAAACTAATCATGAGAGATAAAATTATAAACTAGGATTCATCAAAATTTAACACTTCTGCTCCTCACAAGACAAAATTAACAAAGTAAAAAAGCAAAATTCAAACTGTTAAGAAATGATTGATGTGGTTATGGTGGCACACACGTGTAATCCCAGCACTCAGGAGGCTGAGACAGGAGAATCTCCCCAAGTTTGAGTCCAGCCTTGGCTACATAGAGAGTTCAAGGTCAGCCTGAACTGCATGGTGAGACATTGCCTCAGACAAAACAAAGCAAAACAAAAAAACAAAACAAAACAAATGTTTGAAATATTTAGATCTATCTAATACCTATGTACTTATTTATCTATATTTATATCTCACAAAGAACTTATTGGTAAAATATATGAAGAACACCTATAAATCAATAGTAAAAGATAAATCACCAAACAAAAATATTTGAGTGATATACTACTAAGAAATGTGTATTAAAAGTATGATAATGTAATACAGCAGGTATTTGAATAGCTAAAACTAAAAGATCAAATGCTGGTGAGGTGTGAAGCCATGGGAAATCTTCTATATTGTTAGAAGTCTCAAATGATACAACTCTTTAGGAAATCATCTGGAAATTTCTTGTTCCTTTTTTTTTTTTGTAACAGGGATTGAACTCATGACCTCACACTTGCCAGGAAGGCACTTACACCACTCAGCTAAATCCCCAGCCCATCTGGAAATTTCTAATAAACTTAACCTGACACTTACTCAGTAGTCCAGCTTTCCATTTTTAGTATTTACCAAAGAGAAATAAATACATGTGGCCAAAAGATAACATTTATCATAATACTTAACAGTACATTATTTATAAAAGTGCTAATTCCAAATATCTAAAGGTACATTAACAATGCTCAACATCAAAATTGATGTGCACTTATTAAATAGAACATTTCTTACAATACCGAAGAAGAAAATCATTCCTGGAACAATATGAATAAATTTCAAAGCCATCATGTTGAGTAAAAGAGTTAGACTCCTCCAAAGAGGGTTTCATTGTACATTCAACACAAAATAATTTATGTGTAGATGAAGAGTATCAGGAATATGAAAAACTAATCTGTGATGATATGAATAAGAATATTTTTGGTCTTAAGAGGGGAACTTAATGCAGGCAAAAGTGAATTATTTGGATTGATGGAAATATTCTCCATCTTGGTTGTGGTGTTTGCCTAAGTTAATATTTTTGCATTTCCCCACTAATTACTCTCTATAAATGCTGACAGTGTTTATAAAAAAGAACTTTGATACAGAGTAGTGATTAAAATTTAGGGTAATGATTTTGACATGTTTCAAAACATTGTATTATAGTCTATAAATACATAAAACTATTATTTGTTAATTAAAAATAACATTTTGAAAAAATTGTGATATTCAAAGTATAAATACTTGATGATCTAGGAAATATTTATAATGTAAAGAGGAAAAAGATTCATGAATTTTTATATTTTGATGCAATTTTGTAGAGGAAATTATGTTTACTTTTTGTATACATATGAATATGCATACTCATGGAAGAGTGGAAAAAATATACTAAAATATTAATGGTGACTGTACACAAGAAAGTTATGATAAATCTTATCATATTTTCTTATTCTCTAAAATGTTCATAAAATGTAGAGGGCTGCCTTCAAAATTAGGTAAATTCATGAGTTTAATATAAAATCTTATCTGTATAGTATTCCATTTCCTTGGAGTGATATTAGGGCTTACCAAGTAATTAATTAGATCATGAAACTAATAGTGACACAACATACTGTAGAGCCAAGGTCACCTAGGTGAATATAATACTTCAGTACTTTAAACTGAGGACATTTATGTACAGTCTAGGCATATGGTAGGCTGAGTAATGAGCCCCCTAAGATGTCCATATTCTAATTCATGGAAACTATGATTCATGGAAACATGGCAAAAGGGATTCTGAAGATGTATTAAAACTTTTAAAGTAGGAGACTATCCTGTGTTACATCAGTAGGCTCAAGGTAATCATCCGAAGGTAGTAATAATTTTGGAGTTAAACAGAAAGTGAAAGTAAGAGTTTGAGAATCCTTCTTCCAGTGGACATACTTAGCCCCTTTGTCAAATATCAGGTGGCTGAGTGTCTTTGTAGTTGTGCTTGCTTCTTCTAATCTGTTCCATTGATCCTCAGGTCTGTTTCTTTGCCAATACCAAGCTGATTTTATCACTGTGGCTTTATAGTACTGTTTCAAGTCAGGAATTGAGATGCCTCCTGCCTTGCTTTTGTTGCCTAGAATTGCCTTTGCTATTCTAGGTTTCTTCTGTTTCCAAATGAATTTTAGTAGTGTTTTCTCTAGATCTGTGAGGTATGTCAATGGTATTTTGATTGGGATTGCGTTAACAGTTTTGGGAGTATGGCCGTTTTCACAATGTTGGTTCTTCCTAACCAAGAGCAAGGAATGTCCTTCCATTTTCTAATATCCTCTTCAATCTCCTTTTTCAGTGTAGTATAATTTTCAGCATATAGATCTTTTACATTTTTAGTTAGGTTGACTCCTAAGTATTTCATTTTTTTACATGTTATTGTAAAGGGCAATATTTCCATAGCGAGTTGTTTGTGTACAGGAATGCTACTGATTTTTGAACACTGACTTTGTAACCAGCTACACTGCTGAACTTGTTTATTACCTCTAGTTGTCTTTTAATGTAGTTTTTTGGGTCTTCTATATAGAGTATCATGTCATCCGCAAATAATGATAATTTAACTTCTTCCTTTCTTATCTTTACTCCTTTTATTTCTCTCTCTTGTCTGATTGCCCTGGCTAGTGTTTCCAGAACTATATTGAAAAGGAGTGGTGATAGTGGACATCCTTGTCTTGTTCCTGATTTTAAAGTGAAAGCTTTCAGTTTTTGTCCATTTAGTATAATGTTGGCTGTTAGTTTGTCATAGATGGCCTTTGTAAGGTTGAGGTAGACGCTGCGTATTCCGAGTTTCTGAAGGGTTTTTATCATGAACATGTGTTGGACTTTGTCAAAAGCTTTTTCTGTATCTATTGAGATGACCATGTGGTTTTTGTTTTTGGCTCTGTTGATGTGGTGTATTACATTTATTGATTTGTGTATGTTAAACCATCCCTGCATTCCTGGAATGAACCCCACTTGGTCATGAGGTATAATCTTCTTGATGATTTGCTGCATTCTATTTGCCAGTATTTTGTTGAGAATCTTTGCATCAATGTTCATTAGTGAGACTGGCCTATAGTTCTTGTTTTTGGTTGGATCTTTCTCTGGTTTTGGTATCACAGTAATACTTGCCTCCAGGAATGATTTAGGGAGGATTGCTTTTTTCTCAATTTCATCGAAGAGTTTAAGGAGTATTGGCATCAAATCTTCTCTAAATTTCTTGTAGAATTCAGCTGTGAATCCATCAGGATCTGGGCTTTTCTTTGTTGGTAAGTTTTAAACTACATTTTCAATTTCAATAGCTGATATTGGGTTGTTCAAAATTGCTATATTATCTTGGTTGAGCTTTGGTAGTTCATATGTTTCTAGAAATCTG
>PVLA01017585.1:0-16858 GCA_004027455.1 Hydrochoerus hydrochaeris
TATATATATATATATATATATATATATATATATATATTTCACGGAAAGAAAACAGTGCTTATATTGTTTGGTTGATTTTGCCTGCCTATGTCTGGTCATCTCAGCAAATGATTTGAAGACAAGGAAATGCCATATAAGCACCATTGTTAATTTCCTATCATCTTCTTTTGAAATTCCGTATCATCTTTTTTTTTTAATTCTTTTTAAAATAAAAAAATAAATAGCAGACCTCGTTTTTACTTTTGGAAAGCAATTTTAAGGCACATCTTGGGCTCACTGCCGTGTCCCACACAAGTCCACATCAGAAGACCGATGGGTCTGTGACAGAACACAGCGGGATCTACAGGGCAAAGCTGAGGACGCTGGGTCAAAGGTTGAAGAGTGCAAGTTGGGAGCGGAAAACTCTGCCACAAGCCAGGACAGGGTGTCCAGGCTGAAGGGCAAGACTGGCGCCCCTCTGCAGAACCAGACATGGGTCCCTACCCATTTGCCTTTTATTGAGTGCAGGCTGCTGCCCTGGGC
Organism: Hydrochoerus hydrochaeris; assembly: GCA_004027455.1. NCBI lineage: Eukaryota > Metazoa > Chordata > Mammalia > Rodentia > Hydrochaeridae > Hydrochoerus > Hydrochoerus hydrochaeris. The sequence continues at coordinate 523 of PVLA01017585.1, forward strand.
TGGGTGGAGCAGTCACACCAGCTGCCTGCCCTCCTCCTGCCCAGGCTGAGGATGCCATGAACCAGGGACCCTGGCCCCTGCTGAGTCGCTTAGTTAAACTGCTGACCTTCTCAAGTTGACACAATGAACAATATCCTGGGAAAGTCACGACTTGTGCTCTACACCCCAAGATGGAGAGCTGCTTATTCGCTCAGTTAAGCTTCTAGACTTCTCAGATTGACACAGTGTCTCAAGCAAAACATTGACTTTCCTGGAAGCACTGATGTGGATTCTTTTGTCTCACAGCATGAGGGTCTGCTTACCTTTCACTTACTAATAATTGCAAGGTCCAATACACAGCATCTCTGCCAACCAGGATGTGTGGATGGAATCCAAACAGGATCTTCAGATGCAAAACAACAGGTTCATTAGTTGTGACTGGGAACCACAGACAGCACAAAAGCATGATCAATCCCAGTGATCTCCAAGCGCTGTCTTCTACCTGAGCTCCTGCAGAAGACGGAAGAAAAGATCCAATATGAAGCGGGTTCTGCTGCTGACTTTTGTGCTCACTCTGGTTTTTGTGGACCAGGAATCAGCATCAGTAGTGAAGCTCAGTCCTTCCAAGAAACCAGTGGTAGGATATTTGGAGGGGATTTCTGGTGTGTGTGTGTGTGTGTGTGTGTGTGTCTGTGTGTGTGTGTGTGTATGTTTTTCATTCTTGTTTATCTGGATACATTAAATTCAGTGAGACCTTAAATGCATACATTTTCATATACATTAAAGTAAAGCTCTTTATGGAACTCTTCCTATTTTTTTAACCTATTTGTCTTCGTATATAAAAATGCAATGACCTGAAGTGATACGTTGGAACTTTGACTGTTGCTGGTGACCTTTCAAAGCAGTTCTTGCTTTCATATGTGAAATTCATTGTGTTAACTCTGTGAACCTGTGTCATCTTTGAATTTCAAATGATTCTAAAGCTGTAGGGAACACAGCAAGTTTTGCACACACACAGCAAGTGAATTCAGATACCTTTTGAAATTTGTTCCATTGGAAATTGGCGAGGATGATTACAACAGTACTGTCTATGCAAAATAGAGGAGATGCCCACTGCCTTTTCAAACGAAAACTCTTCCTAACAGAAATTTCAGGCTTTAAAGTGTTAACTCTTTGCAAGTTTGACAGGATGAGTGCAGATGGGTCTTTCAGAAACAAGAAACCCTGCAAGTCAGATTTCTAGCTGGAAAAAGTGGGAAAATCTTCATGATTTTTTAAATGATAGAATGAAATTTATCTGAACTGAAAACATCCATACAACTGACCTCTGACATGTGGTCCGCTGTCAATGTGCATGTAAATATTTTGGTATTGTTGAACAAACTAAATCTTTGATGTTGACGCATAGATCCATGTTCTTAGCGGGGGTGGGGCCTCAGCATCACCAGGAACACACCATGGAAACTTGGACAGGGATTTTTAAAAGCAAGACCATGGTGGTTATGTTCTCCAGATCAATCATGTCATTTATTATAGAGGCACAAAAGGCGTAAGCAAAGCATCTGCTGTTGTGAACCTGACATCACTGCCAACATTGCTGAAAGACTTGTGTGTTTCAAAGTTTTATGAGTGGAAAAAGTAAATGGGGTCATTGCTGTGAAGGTACAGTTCAAAAAGTTTATCACGTAGTGATGATAAACTGCTTGGCTGCCTTTAAAGGGAGCAGTATGGGGGGAGGTGGATTCAGTTTCTTGAAATGAGTTTTTTACTTTGCTTTTCCCATTTTTTTCTCTTCTCAGGAGCATGCACTGTATTTTCTTGCTGCAGACGACATTACATACTGCATAGCGAATGATCCTCCGCTGTTTACAAAGTGCCAAACCTGATCAGAGATTCAGAGAATGATAAACACTTTGATTATACCCAGCATCAATACTGCTGAAGCTCAAGCAGAATGCATGATACCCTTCATTTTTTCAATGCTTTTCCTTTAAAAAGAAGAGATGGAGATAAAACAAAACATTTGGTTTCCTTCAAGATGTGTCCCAGAAAATTTTTGCTGGATTTCCAAAGCCCGGTTGCAAAGCGGCTCTGAAATATTTCCAGTGAGGAGCTTTGAGTTGCTTCACACGTAGTGGGGAAGATAAAGCACCTGCGAGTGTCCCCAAACCCTTCCTGACACACTGGATTTCAGAGAACGATTACTGCCCCTGTGGTATGGAGGATTCAACCACTATGAATGATAGAGAGTATGAGAATCGGGGAGGAACTGAACTTTCCAAAATTGTGAATCTGATGCCGAAGTGAGATCCAGGCAGGGTGTGCAGAACCACTGGCTGGGGAGAAAATTTGGACATAAAATAAGAACAGCAAGGGAAAGATGAAATCTGTGATGATCACGTACAGATCCTGAAGAAGAACAGAGTCACATGAGTGTTAGGGAAACCAAGGTGCAGTCTAGGGTCCCAGGTAGGCAAAGTTGAAGCAAACAGCAGTAACTTTATTACACACTTGGTGGAGTCAGACCGAGGGTAAAAAGACCATTGGCCCTGAGTGAACGAGAGCATATTTTATAGGAGAATTTAGACAGGAGGGAAGATTGTTTTGAGAGTGAGGTCTTTCTGACAGAGGTAAAAATTTAGGGACTTCCCAGGAGAAAGGGGAATTGGGATGGGTAAGGGGTGTCTTCGGTGGTTTGGGGCCCCAGGTAAGGGGTACAGGATATCTCCTGTGTGCTCCTGGTTCCAGGAACTTGGGGAATAGGGTGCTTTCCTGCAAGCAAGGAGTGACGAATGGCAATTCTTTTTCTATTCTGTTTGGGTGTGGGACCCAACCCGGGGACATAACATGACGCACAGACTGGTCTTGTTTCTCTGTCTCCCTGCCTAAAACCTTGAAGGGGCAGGTGATCTGTGGATGGCTCTGGCACCCTTGGATGCGTACCTGTACATGAACATGGCCTTAGACTTAAAGGGACTGAAGATAAAGAGAAAATGGGAGCTGGAAGGGAAGGAGTTAAGGTGCCTTCTCTACCAGTAAAGTCAACCAGCATGTCAGGAACAACAGGAATCAGATACTGAGGGGCCAGGGACCCCACCCCAAGGGAGGTGTTCACTGCACCTTCTCGGCCCTGCACATATTTCTGTGCAGTACATCCTACCTTGACCCCAAACAAGAAAAAAAACCCTAGAATCCAACGTCTGCTGGACTGAGCCTGATAATGCATGATAGCTATATTTCCAGTTACACGTTGACTTGAGAATGAGTGGAATATAAATTTCTATCAGTTCTGTATTTCTATGAGCTCAGTGTCCATACCAGACACCTTACCTGGAGGACAGGAAGAGGACAGGGAAACCAGAGTTCGGGACTGAGTGAAGCAGTTGAATTGTAAAAATTTCTTAAATAGTGGACAGTGGGAAAATGTAAGGCTCAAAAATAAAGTACATAATCCTTATGGGACATACAATTTGACATAGCCCCAAAATTTTATGGATAGTGAACAGAGGAGTAGAAAAATACTCCAATTTTGGATTCATTCAGGACATAGAAAGTACAACTGTGTAGTTGTAGTTACGGAAACATTAACAAGGAAACTGACCTACCACACTGAGTTTTGTCAAGAATTTGAACAAGTGAATTTCTCCCATATGGCTACTGCACATAAAAAATATGGACATTCCTTGATTCAAGTGGTCCAATCATAATTTTATAACTGAACATCGATTGTGATACTGTAGTTCTTTAATAAGATATTGAAAATTGGTTCACTTTTCCTGAAAATAGTTTACATGCAGATAATTCATCAATGTTAATTGTATTGAAGTGTAATATAGATACACAAAGTCCCTCAATAATAAGGGTGGAAAAACTATACTACTCATATGATAGAATAATATTACAATTAGTAGACTGCAAAATTGGAAAAGAAATTATACATGCGTTAATATCCAACTTTTGTTAAGTCCTATATAATAACAACATTTCAATAACTTTATCATAACCAAAAACTGGTTCTTCCAAAAAGAGAAAAGATAGGTTGAAAAAAAGCATATTTGGTAAACATATGGACACTGTTATAACACTGAATTGGAAAGTGTTTTTATCTTTGTAGACATCCCTAAAAATTATCAGTCATTCCTAACAAATATGAGACATTTTTGTTATGTCATTTTAGGCCTTCTAAGATATTGAAAATTCAGCTCTTGGTAGAATTTCAGAATTGTAGACTTCACACTGCTCATGGACATTCAGTTCAATTTGTCTTATTATCTTTATACGAGACATCAATACTCTACCATCTGTATAATTATGACTTCCAGGATCTTGGGAGTGACATCTAGAGTGAGTCTAGCATATTCTAGAACTCTTATTTTAAAAATCATGTACCTGATTCCCTTAATCTGAGTTGCTTGTTGAAAGGTAATTCCAGGGGAAGTTTGCAAAGAACATGGATATTTACAACTGAAAGATGTCTCAGAAAATTAATTTTCGCTATAATCAATCCTTGAATTGATGTATTGTACATGTTTGGAAAGAAATAAATGATACTTGTGAGCCTGAGAGAGATTCCTAAATAGAGAAGAAGACACAAGGAATCCTTGAACAAATGTGCTATCAAGTGTTCATAGCGATTCCAATGTGGATGTCTCTGATAAGGCAGATCCATGATATTGATATCTAATTTTAACATTAAAAATGAGAGGAGATCATCTTAACTTTTAATGTAATTTTAAGCATATTCCCTTAGTTTAATGTATCAGTGTAGGATTTGGAAACACATGTCACCTACTTCAAGTCCACTTTCAGAGTCAGGGTGGGAGAAAACAAATATTTCTGTACTTGAATCTCTGATTGTGGATCATTTTGTCTCACAAAATAATGTCATCAATCCAGCTCGGATTCGCCTTTGCTTATCACTAATCTCATTAGGAAAATCAAACGCCATCCCATACATCCCCTCTCTGCCAAGCTGCACACATTGAGGATGTGTAAACAAGACGAAAAGCAATTGCTTCATTCAAGGAGAAGGCGAACCAGAAATACTGTCAGTTTTTATTTAATTCTATTTCTCTCAAAAAACCCTTACTCTGAGCACCTGCAGGAGGCAGAAGACAAATCTAACAAAAAGCAGGTCCTGTTGCTTGGTCTTGTGTTCAGTCTGGTTGTGCTGATAGAAATTCACCTCTGGAGCTTAACACCCCAGAGGTATCAGGATCAAGTGATCCAAAGAGAGTTCGCGGATATGTGTGTGTGTGTGTGTGTGTGTGTGCACATATTTCTCACTCTAGGTTATCTTAATTCATTAGATTTAATATAAACCTAAATCCACACATCTGCAGGTCCTTTGGACTATACTTCCGCATTTCAACTCTGTGGTATTTAACCTTACTTGTCTCCATATAGAAAATCTGTAATAAGTCACAATGTAGCTTGGGTTTTCCATTTTACTCGATGGCATTTCAGGACACCTCTCATTAGCATGTTTTATGTGTGAATCTGGGTCACTGTTGAGTTTTATCTGAGTACTCTGTAAGGAACAGAACTGTGTTTGAATTGTTTCAATGAGGTTTGAATTCCTTTATTTCCTACAGAACTAGAGACACCACAATTAGAAGACACAGATTATTAAAAAGCAGAGATGAAAAACTGCCCTTTCTGATGGGAAGTTTTCTTTGTCGAGGACAGGAATGTAGCACACAGATGCCATGGCAGGTCACAATGTAGAGAAAATAGACAAACATGGGCCACCTTGAAGAGATACAGACAAGATTGCAATATATCATAAATGTGGTGAAAACCGAGTCAATTTTGTACCAGAGTAAGTGAAATTTGTCTGAACTGAAAACAACAAAATTACTTACACAGATATTTGGTCCACTCTTAAAAACCCATTAAAACATTTTAATTTTGTGTGGGAAACAGAAGCTTTGGTCTTTATTTAGAGAACCATATCCTTATCTGCGGAGGCTTCACTTTATTAGGAATACACAGTGAAATTCACTGGTGTTTTTTGTGTGGGTGTGGATGAAGATGTTCTATCGAGAATATGTCATTAATTTTAGAGCTACTAAATCAGTTAAGGGAAGAATTTTGTCTCAGGAGCCTGAATGACGGTCGTATCAAGAAGGATATCAATCTGAATCTTCATTCTAAGAGATCATAATATCTTTTCTTGATGGTTTCAATTTACATGCAAGGGAAGACATGGATATTTACAAAAAGTGATTACTATCTTAATTAGCCATGGAGAACAGAACTAAACCTGTCACAGAAGTAAGAAAGGTATCACATGCAATGACATTGATACCCCTACACAAAATGTGTCACATTTTAAAATCACATGACCAAAGAAATGAGTATTACAGTGAGGAAAGATTCGGAATGGTTAAGATCATTTCAATGAGAGAGAAGGTTGGATTTTCAGTGGAATCCTGTGCAACTGGTTATGACTGTGATTCTCATAAGCCTGATGCAGATCATATCTGAGACCATGTGCTGGTGGATCGCCTCTGTTCAAGCATTAACCCTTCATAAGAAATCAGTATGTATATAGGTCTATACCACAGAGTGGTATCATTCATGTTTTCTCTAAGTATCAGTCTTCAGAAGCTAATGGAGCAAAAAATACATTTCAGAAAAATAATTTGGAAAGTATTAATGGAATAAGGGGTTATGGAAATGGAGGGAGTTGTCATTTATGAAAAATTATGCATCTTGATATTGTAATAACCAGCTACAAAATGAAATACTAATGTTTTCATCGTGTAAGATGCTGCTACTGGAAATGAAGTGTAGAAAATGGCACATCCTACCAAAATATCATGTTGAACTAGAAATAATAATGTTGAATGTAAAGTATAAGACAACCCTGGTATTCATAATGAATTGGTAATCTATTTGAATAGAAATGGCAAATATAAATACACAAGTTTATATTCAAGTGTTGGCAGCTGTCTTTCTGCTATAACTGGGACCTCTATTCACGAGGACCTCCTTGTGAAATAATTTCTACCTGCCTGATTAGTAGAACTTGAAAAGTGTCTTTTAAATTGGAAAATTTCTGATGGCTAGAAGCAGAAGACTGTATAGGACATCACGGAATGATTTTTACAACACCGTAAGAAGTAACAGTAGGATTTTTTTTTCTAATGAAGCAATAGATGTGATGTGGGATTATGCCCTTTGAAACCCTACGAATGGCTACTGGAATTTCTTCACAATTATCCCTCACTGTTCCCACTGGAAAGAGAGAAATGGGCAGATAGAAGGTGCTACAGTACAGGCAAGTAGATGGGCTGAATACCAGATACCACAGGAGGACAGGATCCACTCTAAAGAAACAGTCCCATGGTTGATAGGTGCCATCGTGCAAATCATTGTCATATAACTAAAATGATGGGTCTTCATTGGCCCAAAGAGGATTTGGAGAACCAAACCAGCCAATGGAGTTCAGCTTTTGATAACTGTCCTATTTGATTCTGCACGGTGAAAATTATATGTCAACTGTGATTCTTTTAAAAAAAAAAAACCAGAAAGTTAGAAATGATACAAAATTTTACAACAATTGTAGGAAATTAACACTAGTTAATATATTGCATATAGTTATCTTAGAAGCAATTGTTCAGGTTACAAGATTTCGGCATGAGAAAATGATCAAACAATCAAACAATGAAAACACAAACTGCTCTTTTTGACGAAGTTACAGAGATTAGTAGTAATCTATTATATATATATATATATATATATATATATATATACACATATGTATACCTATATATGTAAATTCTTTTCCCTTCTTCCTTTTCTCCTTCCCCCATCCCAGTTGTTCCTACCTTTTGAGTACTCTTTCCCTTTCATTTTAACACTAGCTACTGTACATTTTGGATAAATGAAATAAATCAGCCATGATGCTCCCTAAGGAGTGAATTTTCTGGGTACGTTATTTTGGAATAAGTACTTCAGTGCATTCGTGAGCTCATGTGTAAGTCCTTTATTTTATCACTTGCATTTGTGATAGCAAAACAAAACAAAATAAAAAAAACAAATAAGCAAGTAGAAAAGCTTGAACTGATTTCTCTATGCATAAGCACTCACCAGCACCTCACTGAAGTGGCATTCCCTCCGTGTCACCTGTTTTCATTTCTGACTAATGTCCACAGTTGAGGGAGGAAGAGTGAGCTTTTCTGTTATTAGAGTAACATTTCAGACACATAGGCGCGGTGAAGTCTTTTATTTTCAGTGATGCCGGTTTCTATTTTGTTGTCCATCAGAAGAGATGAACGAACAGGCTAATGTGCTCATGGGAAGAAGGGTGGTGTTCCAGAATTTATTGGATGAGGAGATCCAAGCCACTAGGCAGCGGATTCTAGAATGCAGTCGTGAAAGCGCAAATCTCAGTGTGCCAGGGATTTCCATTCCTGTGACCAGCCACTGCCATAACCTTCGTGTGTTCAGGAAAATACAGATTTATGCAAGTGTATGGGTGATGAAGGTCACAGCATCAGTGACTTTTCTTGTTCTCCGTCATCATAAAAGCAGAAAAGCTGGGCGATTTTTTGATAACTGGATTCCATCAACTATCACTATATCCTTTAAGAACAACCTGGGAGAGAGCATTAACCTACTGCAAGAAGGCAGGTTGCTGATGGGAATGTCTGGCGTCCCATCGTGCTCCAGGGGGCATGCTAGAATCTAGGCTGCAGCCTGACAGACATGTCTGCTGTCTCACCTTCTGTGGAATACACCAAAAACAGTCACCGTGAGGAAGAACTAAACAAGGTATTGCAAATGCACACACAGGGCAGGGAGGGGAAACACAGGCAATGCATTTCCCCCCTCATATAAAAACAGTAGCAGAAGTGAATTTAAAAAGCAGGGGAACATTGATCCAGGTTATCTGTTTCCATCATTTTCTTTAATTTCATCTGCTACTTAAAAAACCAATCTCATGTCAATCAAGGATCTGTAGTTGCCTTTTTTGAATGTTGCTTCTTTCACAGGTCTCTGTCTGGAATAAATGCATTTTTTTTTCTGAGTACACTACTACTAATAATAATGGTAATAATATTTGTAACTTCTGCAATGTAATTGCCTCAAGCTACTTTTTCTTGGGGTTTTGAAATGAAATATATATCATCAGATAATCCCCTTAAAAAGTGACACAATACATTTCATATACTACTGCAATTGTTAAAACCATTGAAGAAAATTCTTGGATGATTACAGAAGGATCCTTTAATTTGAGGATGACGAGAAATTTTTTATTTCAAACACAAAGCAATAAAATTAACAAAACGGTTTTAACACAGTTGAGTTGGAGGTTTCAGTAATTAATACAATGCATATTGTTGCCTTCATAGTAGTTATTCAGAGTACTAAATATAGGCATCATATCATGCCCAAACAATATTAGCAGAAACCTGTGTTTTCAATGAACAAAGAGAAACTAGAATTTTGAGAAGCACTGAAACAAGAGACGAATTTAGCTCATAAATTCCAGTGTTGAGTAAATTACAAGCTGTTACTGAAATACATGGCGAATGGGGTTGACTTCTTCACCCTCTGTCAGTTACAGGTCCTGCACACTGCTGTTCAACTGAAGATAAGCCTAATAATTATACCTCTCATGAGTAAACGATAGCAATTTTATCCTTAGAGTACTTGACTTAATTGTGTGACAGACAACGCAAAATATCACTTAAAGAGTGACAAGTGTTATGATGATTTAGATGGGTGTATTTGTTTCAGATGTAGAAAAATTTACAAATCAAGCTAGGATTAAAAAAAGTAAGACATTTGTGTTTAGGATGAAGGAAAGGAATTATGCTAATCACAGAGTCATTTGCAAGATCAAGCACTGCGTTCACCTTTGTGATCTAACATCTCATAATGTCAACGTGTTATATGGTGCTAAATAAGTTTGATAGAAGCCGTGCACGAGTCAGAGATGTGTGCAATTTTCCTTGAGTTTTAAGCATCCCTATGGCCCTGCGTACTCACAACCTCTGTCCAGATACTGGATCATTGGCAGTTATTAGAACCTCTGCAAAAGCATCCTTCCTAGATAGTTTTCTTGTTGCTGAGACAAAATACCCAACACTGAAAATTAAAGGGAAAAAGGATTAGTTAGCTGACAGGTAATAGACATTTCAGTCCCTAATCAGCTCTTTCAAGGCAGGATGCCATCACAGAGGAGAAACCATCCGTGGCAGGCAGAAGGTAGTAAAGCAACAGATGACAACCACAGATCTTTTTAATCCCTCAAATCTTATCCAGGCTACTTAGGGCAGGTAGCACTCACATCCTTAATCCTAGAGCCCTTGAACCTAGCATTGAACTTGAACCAATCCACAGCGTCACACACTCTAGATCCAGCTATATCTGAGCAAGCCCCACCTATGACCACATGAAACTTTGGGGCGACGTCCAGACACAAACCATAACACCTACTGCATCACCAATATGGAGGCTGGAAAACACCTCCTTTTTATTCAATTGCAATTTTTTTTCTTTCCTGGGAAATCCTGGTACCCACCTTAAGGCTTTTCTTCCTTGAGATATTTTCTGTGGTGATACTGATTTCTTTTTTATTTTCGTTTTTCTTCCTAGTTAATGTTTGTCATACTTTCTAGTTTTATTTTAACACATGAAGCTGGTCTGTCTGATAACACATCTGTTCTACAATCCCTTCTTCCGCCCACTCCTTCCTTTTGTCCCATCTCTTGGTTCTCTTCCCCCTTGAGAATGAGGTGTAGCTTCCCGTTTCCTAGTATATAACTTTAATTTTGCTATTTTTTTATAATTGGGCATTATGACATAAAACCATATGAATTTAAATTTTTATCCTATCTGTTTCACTCAGTATACTAGTCTTACAATTTATCTGTTTCCCTATAGATTACTCAGATTTATCATCTTTTACGCCTGTGCAGTGCTCCATTGAAGCTAAAGACCACATGTCCTGTGTCTATTCATCTGTGGATCGTCTAGTAAGCCACTTCTGAGTTTTAACCATTGTGAGTTGTGCAACTCGAAACATAAGAAGGCATGTATCACTGCAGGAGGGACTCTTACCTGGCTAAAAATATGGATATTAGAGCATATGTGTTTCTTAGAAAGGCAGGAAGTTCTCAGAAATTCTAACCACACACAAAATCGGCCAAGTCACATAGACAGATTCTGCACACCTGAAGGGCATGAGCTGATTATAGCATCCAACACGACCCACATCAAGATGACAAGAACGCTGAAACCGAAGGGACAAAATGCTTTATTTAATTTAATTTTGGTGAGGAGTACTTGAAATCAAAGTCAGGATCTTGTGTTTGCCAGGCAGCCGCTAATGCTGCTGAGCTACATCCCCAGACCAAAGCATTTTAAAATAGTCTAGTTTTTTTCTTTTAATTCACTGAGCTCAAAAAAGCTTTTGAATTATTGTATGAAGGTGAAGACCTTTATTCTGGAAAGTGAAGTCAGATCCAGTACAGAACAATATCATAGGTCTGTTACCTTTCCCAGGCAGAGGGACAAAACACCTCACACTTAACATGTGAGAGGAGTAAGGTTTATTTCATCTCTCACTTTGGGTCCAAGGACTGCTGTTCTCCCATCAGAAACAAGATGGCAGAAGGGAATGGAGGAAGTCAAGCTGACCAGGCCCTTTTGTCAGGAAGCTGAGTGAGAAGGAAGAAACTTGACCCCTAAAAATATGTGTTCAAGTTCTGGCCCAGTGATCCACTGCCTATGAACACATGCCACCTGCTAAGAGCACATGCAACCATGAACTCATCCATAAATGCATCAGCGAATTGTTGTCACATCCTCAGGATCCAGTTAGCTTGCAACATAAGAGACTCTTGGGGACATTTTAAGATCTAAATTGTGACAGTAGGACTAATATAACACGTTAGGTGAAGTCCTAGTTGTGTGCATGCAGTAAAACACATCTCCTGATAATGTTTTTGTAGAAATGTGTTCCACGTTTACCTCCATGCCTGCTAACATCAGGTTAATATGCTCCCACAAGTGGAGGAAGGAGGAGATGTGACCCAAAATAAATCATAAAAAATCAGCAACTACTGGATGTAGTGGAAGCGCAGGGGAGTGAGGCCATGCACACACATGAGACTGTAAATCTATCTATTTTACCAATATTGCCTGTAAACTGGCATTGTAACATTACAACAATGTCTCATCGAATCAATTTTATATTAGACTGAATTTTGTAAACATTATAGTACAATACTTGTTAGCTTTCTTAGGCAAGCTGAAGGTATATTTCTCAATATTTTGCTGCCCTCTTTAGCAGCATTTGAAGGAAGATCTTTTGCTCATTTTTACCAGACAAAAATAAACCACACTGAAAATCCTTTTGCTTGAAATTGCACAGAATAAGTTAAACTGCATTCTTCTAACCAATACGAACTCATTTCTATAAGCATAGTTATGTTGAAATAAAGCCAAAAAATAGAATGGAAGGGACTAATTAAAGTTTTTGTGCATTATTTACAAAATCTAAAACTCCAAGAGATGCTAACTAATGATTAGAAAGAAAGAAAAAGCACAGCATACTTAGTGAAAATAAAACATCACTTATTTTTCACCGAACGTGTAAATTTCTACCAGCAAACAACATACTCCTTGTAAAGTGTGTTTTGCACATAGTTTATCAGCCTCCTCCAGGGATTGTGAGTTAAGCAGGAATGTCAGCTGGGTGCACAATCCAGATGCATTTAGATGACAGAATCATCCAACAAAAAGCTCAGAAAATCCCCCACTCCAACAGAAAACTCTGCAATGCTCAACATGAGTAAAGAATCAAAGAAACTAGCATACTCCTCTTAGAAATTAACTCTCTGTATATGAGAGACATGGCGCATATTTTTCCAAACAAATTCAGTGAATTTTTTTTCTTTTCTTTTTTCTTTCTTTCTCTTTCTTTCTTTCTTTCTTTCTTTCTTTCTTTCTTTCTTTCTTTCTTTCTTTCTTTCTTTTTTTTTTGTCCTGAGGATCAAACTCATGACCTCAGGCCTGCCAAGCAGGCATTGTGCCAGCAAGCTATATCCCCAGCCCCTAGGTGAAATTTAATGGCACACTCTAGCTCAGAGATGGCAAAGCTTTCAGAACTTTCCCATCATGCAAAGCACCCGCAGGACCACGCATGCTGTGGGTTCACCACCCACCCCTACTGTAGCTCAGCCTTATTTTACTTCGAGGTGCTGCTATGGCCACACGTACAGCTGTGTGGTTTGAACAAAACATACGAGAAATGTCTAACTAAGATCAATCCCTCACGGCAAATGGCGTATTAACACTCCCCCTCCCCCTAGGCCTCCCCCCTCACTGTGACCACATTTATCACTTTGTGCTTTCTCCTTCGGATAGCAGAAGTTCTCTTGGAGGCGTAACTTTATGAAATGCGATAAAATATTCAGTGACTGATGCTGCTGAGTAAAACCCAGAGAAGTGAAAAGGCAGGCTTACAAGAACAAGAATGCTTTCCCCCTCCCACCTTGGTCTCTGCATGGGACACCTGACAAATCCTAGCTTTTCCCCAAATTCGCTATGAATACTTAGAGATCTTTTTAAATCACTACCCAAAGATTTTATTTAAATCACTATCCCCTTCTAAATTTATCAGTTGTTTTGAAAATAGTTAGACCATAATTCTTTGCACTTTAAGAAAAATCTTTGGGACTAGAGATGGTGGCTCACACCTGTAATCTCAGTGCTTGGGAGACGGGCAGGGAGATCACCACAAATCTGAGTGAAACTTGGGGTACCTAGTGAGTTCAAGGTCAGCCTGGACTATTTAGTGAGACCTTGCCTCATAAAGAAAAATCTTTGGAGGTTCTCTTTCCTGAGAGTCATTGTTTGCACTGTAGTGGCAAAAAATATTGATTCCAGATATTAACATAGAAAAGGCATTTTGATTCTGAGAAAGAGCTGCAAGTCACATGCTATCAAATCTTTTGAAGTATGTGGATGAAGACACACCATATTTCAACAGCCTGACTTCAGCTGGGTGCAGCTGGACACCGGGATTAAACTTATTTTCAAAAACAACGACGGAGGATTATCCCAAAGGAAAATTTTAATCAAACCATTGAAATTTGACTCTCATGTATCTGGCAAAAAGAAATGGCATGGCTAGACCTGGAAGAGATTCCTGGGTAGAGCAGGAGGAAGGTGTTCTTGCTAAAATGTGTAGTCACATCTTAATATTAGACTCTATCATGGGTCTTACGGATACCAAGGATTTACAATGCTGATACCAGAAGTCGAGTTTTGGGTCATCGTAGGACACCAATTTTTACATTTACAAAGTAGCATTAAGGCTATTCCCTTTTCCTTACTGAAACAACACAGGAGTATAGCTATGTATTTTACGTTGTATCTCCACTATAGAAGTTGGAACATGGGACAGAAAAAAAAAATGCAGAGGCCTTTGGAAAATTGAATATGAATTATTTCCTCTCAAAGCGTAAGATCATTTGCCCAACTCAATGTGAGCATCACTTATGACTCATCTCATTAGGAAAATAAAATACCACGCAGAACAGCCAACTCTGCCAGGAAGAGAACCTGCATCAGTGTACCAGATTGAAGCAATGTTAAGGGGAAGTTGAAGGGTCGATCAGATGTTGGTGGAAAACATTTTTTTTTCTAGTAGTAGCCGATTAGAGGGAGACATGTCACCTTGGAACCTGTAAGTGGATCTTCCTTCTTCTGAATGCATAACAGTTTCATCATTTCCCCATTCAAAGGGAAGCATCTCATTTTCCCACTGAATGTAAAATTCAGGCCATGCCTCTGTATTTATTCTAGTGAGAATAGAACGGTCTTGGGTCCAATTTGAACACGTCACTGTGAATAACAAACTTCTCCAGTAACAAACTTCTCCAAACCGCAGGATGAGAAAATGTATATTGAAACCATCTTTGATAACAAGAGAAAGGTGAGATTTTTTTTTCTTGTTCGGCAAAGGAAAAAAAGTAAATATCAGAATCTTTGAAACTACCTTTCTGCACTGTGACGAACCAACTAAAATATCTTGTTGCAGCTCCATCCACCTTTGTGTTCATTTCCAGTCAATAAACCCTTGACCTTGTTCTTTCCTAGTCATTCATACCTGTCAATCCCAACATAAAATACCAAGTCTGGCTTCCTGGAACTTATGCCCCTATCTCTGAAAACAGACTGTTAGAATTTAGGTAACATGAGGTGGGGAATGAAGAACAACAAATCCGCCTTTAAAATTGTTCTGATTTCCTTTCCTCTGCAGAGATTACAGGTAGAGGAAAATCTTCAAGGTAATAGTATTTAAGCCTCAGCCTTCCAAACTGCCAACACCAGAGGATTCACAGAAGCAGCCCTTGGAGTCCTCACCCCCTGGACGAGATGCCTTATCTGAATGATGGGGCTCTCGATACATCTTCCTCTTACCTTTTAAGCCTTCTGTACAAACGCACCAAAAGCTTGTTTGCCTTTTCCTTTAAGAAAAATAATAGCGCATCGCTTATGGTAATCCAAAGAGCTGTGAAATCTTCTTCCCTGGAGAAGTTAAAAATGAGTTCTTTCCTACCAATTCCTTTCCTTTCTATTGAAAGCTGCATTTCGATGACTGTCTTCAAGGAATAAAATGCGCTTGACTTTCCACAAACGTATCTTTTTAAGAGTGGAAATCTGTGTATGTATGAAATTTGCCATTTATAGGCAATTTACATTGACAAATGTAAAAAGCAGTTCAAAGAGTTGCTCTGTTAGAATTTGTTTAGTGACTATAAAAGACACAGAATTTAAAGAAATTCAACTTTAAATGCATTTCCAGGGACTGACTGGGAAAGAGATTATTATGTAGAAATGATAATGCATTTATCTAGCTTAAAGTGATTTCAACCTTAAATTCAGGAAACAAAGCCTACATTCAATTTCATTTGAATAATAGATGGTCTTAGCACTTAGAGCTCCAAGGCCAATAGGTAAAACGTAAAATGCTAAGTTCAGTTTGTATAAAAAGTCCCACACATTTTCCTATTTTTTAATTTCATTTTTTACAATTATTCCTTGCCTCTTAAAAATGCAAAATGTGGCATATTGCTCAGGTACTATGAGACTGTTTCAGCACATGAACTCAATGGCTCACATTGAGAGCAGTTTCAGTGTATTTAGCTCACAAGCGTTTACCATTTTCTGCTGCAAATAATCAAACTGCTTTCTTTTAAAAATGTACAGTAAACTATTTTTATGTATAATGACCTTACTGCACACCTGGAACCTAGACTTTGATCTGTTCTTATGGACACTTATCAGGAGCCCAGCCAAGGGTCCTAATTGTCTGTCTTAAGAATATGGT
>PVLA01017586.1:0-16903 GCA_004027455.1 Hydrochoerus hydrochaeris
AAAAAAAATTGAAATGTTAAGAATCAATCTAACAAAGGAAGTAAAATATCTATTCAGTGAAAATTATAATACCCAGAAAAAAGTAATTGAAGAGGATCTCAGAAAGTGGGTAAACATTCCTTGTTCATGGATATGAAGAACAAACCTTATGAAAATGGCCATTCTCTTAAAGTTGTTATTCAGATTTAAGGCAATTCCAATCAAAATAGCATTAGCATATCTCACAGATTCAGAGAAACCAATCCTAAAATTCATCTGAAACCAGAAGAGACCTAGATTAGCAAAGGCAATTCTGGGAAACAAAGGCAAGGCAGGAGGCATCACAATCCCTGACTTGAAGTTATACTACAAAGTTACAGGGATAAAACCAGCATGGCACTGTAATAAAAACAGACCTGAGATCAATGGAATAGATTAGAAGATACAACCACAACTACAAACACACTCAGCCACCTTGTCTTTGACAGAGGGGCCAAACACATTCACTGGAAGAAAGATAGCCTCTTTAATAGGTGGTGCTGTTAAAACTGGATTTCCATATGCTGAAAATTAAAACTAGATTCATGCCTATCACCATGCACTAAAGTAAAAATAGATCAAAGATCTAAATACTAAAAGAGAAACATTGAATCTACTCAAAGACAAAGTAGATAGAAATCTTGAAGACATAGGGGTCAGCAGAGAATCTATAAAGAAACATCAAACTGCATGGGAAATACTTCCCTGAATCAACAACTTGGATCTCATATTATTAAAAAGTTTTTGCATGTCAAAAGATATCTCTGGAACTGAAAAGGAAACCCATGAATTGGGAAAAAAATCTTGGTCAACTGTCCCTCCAAGGACTTCTATTTAGAACATAAAGAATTTAGAAATCAGGACCCTGAAATTCAAAGACCCAATCCAAAAATGGGCATCTAAGATGAATACAGTTAGATGAAGAAATACAAATGGCAAATAAGTACATGAAAAAATGTTCAACATCATTTATCATTAGAGAAATGCAAATTAAAACAACACTGAGATTCCATAAGACTCCAGAAAGAATGGCCAGGATCAAGAAAACCACTAATAACAAATGCTGCAGATGCTATGGGAAAAAAGGGAAACTTATGCACTGTTGGTGGGAGTGCAGACTCTTGCAATCACTGTAGAAATCCGTGTGGAAGTTCTTCACAAAGCTGAGATTGGAGGTCTCATTTGACCCAGCTATTCCACTTCTGGGCATATTCCCAGAAGAACTGAAAACATCATATCACAATGATATATGTGTACCCATGTTTATAGCAGTACATTTTGTAATAGCTAAATCTTAGAAACAACCCAAATGCCTATCAAGTGAGGAATGGATAAAAAGATGTATTTTTATACAATGGAATACTACTCAGCTATTAAGAAAGAACACACTGAGGCTTTTATAATTAAATGGAAGTGACTTGAGACCATACTCATAAGTGAAATAAATCAAACTCACATGTGTAAATACTGTCCTATCTCCCTAGTGTAAGAAACTGAAAAAGTAAATAAGATACAAAATTCTTTAATAAATACTGTGAAAGGGCAAGAAACTGCTCAAAGAGGGAAAAAAAAATCTCAGATAGAGAAAAGGAGAAAAGAAGGAAGACAAAAGAAAAATGATACAAATTTGTATACATACAGGTAAGGTTACTAAGATGATTGTACCACTAATTCTATTAGTTCTTGGAACAAAATCGGTAACTCCTGTTGGATTAGATAAATTTTCCATGAGTATATCTTGTAATTTGAGCACAATTTTTGAAGATAGTTATGCAAAACAATAAGAGCTGTTACATTCCTACCACCTTGTTTTGAAAGCCTACATTGTTATTGTTTTGGTTCTTAGATACATTTATTTGTTATTTTGATTTCCCTCTAATACAGAAAGGATAGATGTACATGTATCAGCTTATAAACGCCTCCAATTCCATCCAAAGTAATTTAGAAGAATTGATTTTATTATGCGTGATATTAAGAACAACTACACTGAAGAAAACAAGATATCATGGTAGTATTGATGATTTCTTTTTGTTGTTAAATAATGCTATTTTTGGTTTTGATAGGTTTTATTCTGTTTCAATTATTTGATTTGAATATGTATGAAAGTATGGACAGCTATTTTAAAGAAAATATTATTTATTTCCTAGTGTCTGAACTTGAAAGCCCTTAAGATTCTGATTTTTTGTTTTGATTGCTTTTATACTATTTTGTATTAACTTAGTGTGTGTGAAGGTATGGATAATTATTTTGAAGAAAACAAGAGACACTACTGTAGCCATTGTTGATTTCCTGTTGTCTTTCTCTGAGATCCTGTTATTTGCATTTTTTTATGCTGCTCTGATTTGTTCTGTTCTATTTTGCTTTGCTTTGTTTTATTGTCTTTAAAAGAAAAAAATAAAAAATTAGAAAATAGATAACAGAGCTCTAGGAGCTAAAACAGCACTGTTGTGGCATAAAAAGGGACAAAGCACAATGAAAAAGAATAAAAAATGGATAAATGAATCCACATATTTACAGTCAGCTGATTTTTAACAAAGGCAGCAAGTATAAATATTAGAAAAAGAAGATCTCGATAAATGATGCTGGAAAAATTACATTTTCATATGCATAAGGAAGAGACTTGACTTCTACCTTTCACCATATACAAAAGTCAGCACACATAATGAAAGACTTAAATGCAACATTGAAAACATGGACACTAATGTAAACAAATATTGTGGGAGCACCTCAAAACGTAGGTATGAGGGAATATTCTTTGTACATCACTAGAAAAGCATAGACAAAAAAAGCAAAAATTTACAAATGAGATTACATCAAACTAAACAAAATTTGGGACTTTAAATGAAACAGTAGAGTCATACACACCCAAGAATATTATTTAACAGCAAAAGTATTAAATTTTAGATAGTGATAAAACAGGGATAAATCCTGACCATATTTGGCTAAGTGAAATAAACCAGAAAAAATCTACAATGCGATATGTTTCCACTTTTGTGAAGCATTTAGAATGAATGAATTTATGGATTCAGAATGTTGAATAGTGTTACCAAGGCTGGGGGTGTTGATGAATGGGGGGTTATTGTGTAATGGACACAAAATTTCAGTCTGAAATGAGGAAAATTTTAGAAGTATCTAAGTGGTGGTGGTTGTACAACATATACAAGTATTGAATTCTGTGAACTGTACACATAAAAATACTTAAAACCATAATTTTATAGTATGCATATTTTACAAGAGCATAAAATTTATATAAAAATTCCTTTAGTGACTAATAACCTCTGAGAAAACCTTTTTCCCTAATTGAATTCCCTGAACCATTTGTCTTTAGTGACCCCTGTTTGAAATTATATCTTTAATTGTCCTGTACACCTCAGACAATCTATCGTCACCTCTTTCTCTACTCAGTGGTTAAAATCAGAATTTTTTTTAAAATCTCAAAAGAATTCATCAAAATTCCAAGTCACCATCAATCAATTATTCTTAGTAATATCCAGATTTAGTGCTATATACTAGCACTAAATATAGTAAAATATGTCTCTCTGGATTCAAGAGACATGTTCCAAAAAATACTTCTTTTACTAAAATGTTTTTAGAGGGATGCAGGAGAAATGAGGACTAGTATAATATTTCTAATAAAAGAAATCCATATGAAAATTAGCAAGGCCTTTTTTTCAACTTAAAATGATTTTCATCTCTTTGGTCATGGAGGCTCTTTCTTGGGAGGCAGCCATTCTTTGTTTGCATAAATTTTCACCTCTGAGATTTCCCAGATACTTGCAATTTGATCCTCAGAGCCAACCTCCATTTCTTAGAGAAAACTTACCATTTTCTGAAGGTTAATTTTCAAAATAATAACTTTTCAATGAGACTCTTAAACTCTTATATTTTCACTGCATAAAGAAATTCTTTTTCAAAAAGTGATGTCATATTAAAACTAAAAATTTTTAAACTGGACATACAGCTTCTATTTAGTAGGGGTAACTTTTATTTAAAAAAAGACAAAATAGAAAAAAGAAAAGAATTATACAGAATTTAAAAAACATGGTAAGAAATATGAACACTAGTTAATACATTGCATATGGTTATCTTAGAAGTAGTTGTTCTACTTATAAGATCTAGGCATAAAAATGGTCAAAGAATCAACCATTGACAGCAGAAACTTCATTTTGATGAACTAGCAGAGAATTAGTATAGTTATCTATCTCACATACATACATGTATACTGTCATATGTGTGTATCTATGTACATACAATCTTTTCTTCTATTTCTCCTTTCCCCTTACCAGTTGTACTTTCCTTTTGAGCATTTTCTTTCCCTATTACAATATCTATTGTTCATTTTGTATCTTATTAATCTTTCAATTTTTATTAATATTTATTTTTCACACTAAGGAGATGATATTTAAAAGTGTGTCTAATTTATTTCACTTATGATTCCAGTATCAAGTTGCCTCCATTACCTATAAAAGCCTCAAGATTATGCTTTTTATAGCTGAGTAACATTCCATTGTATAAAAGTACCACATTTTTTTTTATCCATTCTGTGGTTGATGGGCATTTTGGTTGTTTCCAAGATTTAGCTATTAAAAGTTGTGCTGCCATAAACATGGGTGCCCATATATGGAGGTGACATGGCATTTTCAATTTTTCTGTGAAAATACTCAGAACACAAATAGCTGGATTAAATGGGACTTCCAATTCTAGTTGTTTTAGGAATCTCTACACGGATTTCCACAGTGCTACAACAGACTATACTACACCAACAGTGGAGAAGGACTCCTTTTCCTCCGCAGCCCTACCAACATTTGTTATCAGTTGATTTCTTGAAGGCAGCCTTTCTTTCTGAAGTGAGATGGAATCTCAAGGTTGTTTTAATTTGCATTTCTTGAATGACCAGTGATGATGAACATTTTTTATGTATTTATTTTCCATTTGTATTTCTTCATCTAAGAAGTTCTCGTTCATCTCTGATAAGTTCTCGTTCATCTCTGATTCTCATTTTTGGATAGAGTCTTTGAATTTGGGGGCCTGCTGTTTTTCAATTATTTATATGTTCCAAGTAAAAGTCCTTTATCTGAAGGACAGCTAGCTAAAATTATTTCCCATTCTGTTTGTTTTCTTTTCACTCTGTTGGAGATTTCTTTTGAAGTGAAAAATATTTATAATAAAATGAGATCCCAGTTGTTGATTCTTTGAAGTACTTCCCAAACAATTTGCATTTTGTTCTTGAAGACCCCTATGTCTTCAGGATTTTTCCTACCTTGTCCTGCAGTAGACTATATTTCTATTTTAATATTAAATCTTTTATCCATTTTGACTTTAGTTTAGTGCATAGTGATGAACGTGGTTCTAGTTTCAGGCTTTAGCATGTAGAAAGCCAATATTTCCAGCACCATTTATTGATTTATTTTATTTTAAAGAGGATACAACAGAATAAAACCAATCAAAACAAACAAATGTAAAGAATAAAACCTGATCTAACAAAAAAATGGAAATGATATAGGACTTCCAAAACAAGACCATAAGTAACCAACAATGGCTTCAACCCTCAGGAGATTTCCCCCTAGATGTCACACTGTGTACTACCATCCTCTGAACCTATGATCAGTCCACTGGCCACAGATCTGTAATAGTGAAACATCAAAGCATCACATGTACCTAATTGCATTTCACTTCTCTAGCTATCATCACAGCCTGTGTTTCTCTGGATAAGCCTGTGGCAATGTTATAGAGAAAACAAAACTTTCCCACAGTGCTCAATTTGTTTGGAAAACTTCAAATTATTTTTAATTCACTTTTTTCATTGTAAAATATTCATTTTTATTTCCTTTTCCCACTCCTGTTCTACATTCTGCCTCCATTTCCAGATAATCTATTGTCTCTCAAATGCTACTACCTTCCTATGTCCTATCATATATCTTTCATCTGGTCTTTAAATTATTTACATTTTGTGTTCCTCATGTAAGTCAAACCATATGATATATAACATTCTTTGATTTATTTCACTTAGCATTATGGACTTAAGTTGAATTCATTTCTTTTTTTAAACTTTTTTATTTAAAGAGATAAAAATAGAAAAAAGGTAGAAATATTACAGAATTTCACAAAAAAAGGATAAACAGTAAGAGATTACTGATTGATAAATTACATATTGTCCTTTTAGAAATAATCCTTCAAGTTACAAAATTAGAGCATAAAAAGTAGACATTCAAGCAGTGAGACTGCAAACAGATCTGTTCAACAATCCAACAAGAACTTAGAAGAATGGTTATCAATCTTACACACTTAAATATTCATACAGTTATATCATTTATAGCACTTCCAATTTCCTCTTTTTTACAAAATCAATTATGCATTTTTAAAAATTTTAAAGAGAAAAAAGCAAAATAAATCAGGGTAGCAAAAATACAGTATTCTAAAAAAAAGAAAAAAAACCTAACAAATCACTGGTTGATAATTACATGTTGTTATCTTGGATGTAGTTGTTCAAGTTACAAAATTAAAGGATACATAGTAAATATTCAAACAATGAGACTGCAAACATTTCTGCTCAAATATCCAACAAAGATTCAGCAATATGGTCATCTATTTTACACACTCAAACATACATGCAGTTATATTCCTCAGAGTCCTTTCTTTTCCTCTCTTTTTTACAATAGTAATTACACATTTTGGGTTTTATTAACTTACAGTTCTTATCACTTTTTACACTAGAGACACAATGTGATATTTTAAATGATTCTTATTTATTTCACTAATGAGGATAGTCTCAAGTTGTCTCCATTTACCTATAAAGGCCTCAAGATCATTCTTTTTATGGCTGAGAAATATTCCATTGTGTAAAACTACCACGTCTTTTTCATTACTCTGCAGTTGATGGGCATCTTGGTTATTTCCAAGATTTAGCCATTACAAATTGTGCTGCTATGAACAGGGGTGCACATATATCACTATGATATGAACTTGTCAGTTCTTCTGGGAAAAAACCCAAGATGGGAATAGCTGGATTGAATGGAACTTCCAATCCTAGTCTTCTGAGAATTTTCCATATGGATTTCCATAGAGTTTTCACCAGTCTACATTCCCACCAACTGTGGAGCAGTGTTCCTTTTCCCCTGAAGTCTCCTCAACATTTATTATCAGTTAATTTCTTAGTGGCAGCTATTCTTTCTGGAGTGAAATGTTGTTTTAATTTGCATTTCTCAAATGGCCAGTGATGGTGAACATGTCTTCATGTATTTATTTGCCATTTGTATATCTTTCTCTGAGAACTGTGTGTTCACCTCGGATGCCCATTTTTGGAGAGGGTCTTTGAATTTGGGAAGCTTGATGTTTTTCAATTCTTTATATGTTCTGGACATAAGTTCTTTGTCTGAGGGGTTTCTGGCTAAAATTCTTTCCCACTCTGTGGGTTTTCTTTTCACTCTGTTGGTGATTTCCTTGGAAGTGAAAAATTTTTCAATAATGTGAGATCCCAATCACTGATTCTTTGAAATGTTTCCTGTACAGTTTGCATTTTGTTCATAAATTCTCTGTCTACTCCTATGTCTCCAAGACTTCTACCTACCCTGTCTTCCAGTAGATTTAGTGTTTCTGTTTTAATTAAGTCATTGATCCATTTAGACTTTAGTTTTGTGTATGGTATAGGCATGGATCTAGTTTCAGTCTTCAGTATGTAGAGAGCCAATTTTTCCAGCACCATTTATTAAAGAGGCTATTCTTCCACTGGACATATTTAGCCCCTTTCACAAATAGCCCCTGGTTTCTATGTCAAGCTATGACATAGAAACCAGTTCTTCCAGTGGATGTATTTAGCCCCTTTCACAAATATCAGGTGGCTGAGTGTCTTTGTAGCTGTGCTTGCATCTTCTAATCTGTTCCACTGATCCTCAGGTTTATTTCTTTGCCAGTACCAAGCTGATTTTATCACTGTGGCTTTATAGTACTCTTTCAAGTCAGGAATTGAGATGCCTCCTGCCTTGCCTTTGTTGCCCAGAATTGTCTTTGCTATTCTAGGTTTCTTCTGTTTCCAAATGAATTTTAGGAGTGTTTTCTCTAGCTCTATGAGGCATGTCAATAGCATTTCGATTGGGATTGCATTAAATCTGTATAACAGTTTGGGGAGTATGGCCTTTTTCACAATGTTGGTTTTCCTAGCCAAGAGCAAGTAATATCCTTCCATTTTCAAATAACCTCTTCAATCTCCTTTTTCAGTGTAGTACAATTTTTAGCATATAGGTCATTTACATTTTTACTTTGGTTGATTCCTAAGTATTTCACTTTTTTAGATGTTATTGTAAAGGGTGATATTTCCATAATTTGTCTCTTTTTTACTTTTTGTTTGTGTACAGGAATGCTTTTGATTTTTGAGCATTGACTTTATATCCAGCTACACTGCTGAACTTGTTTATTACCTCTAGCAGTCTTTTAATGGAGTTTTTTGGGTTTTCTATATAGAGTATAAGGTCATCTTCAAATAGTGATTATTAAACTTCATCATTTCCTATCTTTATGCCTTTTGTTTCTCTCTTGTTTGATTGCCCTGGCTAGAGTCTCCAGAACTATACTGAAAAGGAGTGGTGACAGTGGATATACATGTCTTGTCCCTGATTTTAAAGTGAATGCTTTCAGTTCTTCTCCATTTAATATAATGTTGACTGTTGCTTTGTCATAGATGGCCTTTATAAGCTTGACATAGAAACCAGGTATTCTAAGTTTCTGAAAGTTATTTATAATGAACATGTGTTGGACTTTGTCAAAAACTTTTTCTGCATCTATTGAGATGACCATGTGGTTTTTGTTTTTGGCTCTGTTGATGTGGTGTATTACATTTATTGGTTTGGGTATGTTAAACCATCCTTGCATTCCTGGAATGATGTATAATCATTGGTCATGATGTATGACCACTTCGTCATGATGCATAATCCTCTCGATTTGCTACATTCTATTTGCTAGTATTTTATTGATAATCTTTGCATCAATATTCATTAGTGAGATTGGCCTATAGTTCTCCTTTTTAGTTGAGTCTTTGTCTGGTTTTGTTATCAAAGTAATACTTGCCTCCAGGAAAGATTTAGGGAGAATTGCTTTCTTCTCAATTTCATTGAAGAGTTTAAGGAGTATTGGCATCAAATCTTCTCCAAATTTCTTGTAGAATTCAGCTGTGAATCCATCAGGACCTGGACTTTTCTTTGTTGGTAAGTTTATATTTTCAATTTCAATAGCTGATATTGGGTTGTTTGAAATGGCTATATCTTCTTGGTTGATCTTTGGTAGTTCATATGCTTCTAAAAATCTGTCCATTTCCTCTGTGTTTTCCACTCTATGTGAGTAGAGATTTTCAAAGTAGCTATTCATGATCTTTTGAATTTCCATGGGATCTGCAGTAATTTTCCTCTTTTCAGTTCTTATTGTGTGAATTCGGGTTTTTTTCTTTCTTTCTCTTGATGAGGTTAGCTAGGAGTTGTCAATTTTGTTTAGTCTCTCAAAAAACCAGCTTTTTGATTCATTAATTCTTTGTGGGTTTTTTTTTCATTTTAATTGCATTGATTTCTACTCTAATCTTTACAATTTCCTCTCTTCTGTGAGCTTTGGGTTTAGCTTGCTCTTCTTTTTCTAGAAGCTTGAAATGAAGCATTAGGTTGTTTGTTTGTGCTCATTCTGTTTTCTTGATATGACAATTTATTGCTATATATTTCCCGCTTAAGACTGCTTTCATTGCATTCCATAGATTACAGTATGTTGTTTCTGTGTTTTCATTGAATTGTAGATATTGCTTTATTTCTTCTTTAATTTCATCTGTAGCCCACTGGTTGTTCAAAAGGTTGTTATTTAATTTCCATGTATTTATGCAGGTTTTGCAATCTCATACTGTAATCTATGGAATGCAATGAAAGCAGTCTTAACCGGGAAATATATAGCAATAAATTGTAAATATTCTATTTGCTCACAATGTGTACTTCAAACCTAAAATGATTAAAAGAGATAAAGAAGGACACTACATACTTGTTAGTGGAAAAATTCAAGAGGAAGAACTAACAACTATAAATATATACGCACAAACACAGGAGCACCCAACTGTATAAGACAGGTACTAATCAACATAAAAAACCAAATGCACAAGAACACAGTTGTAACAGGTGACCTTAAAACACCATTGTGACAAAGAGATAGATCAACTAGACAAAAAGTCAGCAAAGAAATAGAACTGAATCATACCTGTGAGCAGTTGGACTTAGTAGATATTTAGAGTGTTCCACCCAACCACATCAGAATACACATTTTTCTCAGCTGCATGTGGGACATTCTCCAAAATAGATCATATATTATCCCATAAAACATTCTTTTTCTTTGTAAGTTAAAAATTATATTTAATACATTTCCATAATTTATATTGCTTAAAATTATGATTTGCATGCTAAGATGCAAACTTACACAATATTGTCTTTAGACATCATAATGCTACTTAAGAGCACATGCTTTATAAAACAGAACTGGTCTCATTTGTGATCAGATGCAGAAATTAGTCATGAAAGCAGACTATCTCTTATTCTGGCTGCAACTTTAAAAAAAATAGAATATTAACATACACTAGGGACTGGAACCAAATTTACTATTTTTAGATAGAGCAGAAAGAAAATACTTTAAATGATTGAGCTGGCCATTAAACTATTTATCTTGACAGAAATGTGTATGCCCACCTATGTTAAATTGAAAAAATGCATTGATTTGATCAGATAAGATGCATTGAAAATCAGGCACCTTCTGGTGAATCTTCCAACTGTCCCAGAGCTTGTCACACAATGGATACCTATCATTTTGCAGGCAAGAACTGAACAATAGAGGAACCAGGAGAATCCTTGGCATCTTCATTGAATGATTGGTGCTGATCGATCATTTGTCACTGTGGGTCGGAGTTTCACAGTAGCAAAGGGGTTTTCTCCACTGAGGAAAGGCAGTTTGGCGGTACCATTTGCATCACTGGGAGACATGGTTTCTCACTTAGATGCTGAAGCTTTGAATGTAGAAGTGTTTTTGGCCACATTCGCTTGGTTGCTGGCAGCAGCCCCCATGGACAGACACTCCTGGTAGTCAGGCGGGGGGATGGCGACGCTGCTCTTCTCAGACAGGCCCACGGTGCTGATGCTTCTCACTGGGGCAGGGCTTGGAGTGGACACAGTCACCAGTTCCTTCACATATTCTTCCAGCAACTTTGTATATGATGATGGGAACCAACCCTTCGCTTTTGTGCCATTGTGCTCCCCATAGAGCCAGCTGTCCTTCTCCTCACAGATGAGCAGCATGATGATGTCGCCCTGTGCAAAGCTGAGTAAGGTATTGTTGGCGCCAGCAGTGTGTGGGAAAATAGTCTTGACTTTTTGCTTCTTCATCATGTTCAATCCAGTGGCAACTGAAACTGATTGCTATAAACTGGCATCTTCTGAAGTGTCTGTTGAGTTATTTATCTTTTCTGATTTTGGTGCAATTGTTGCCGGGTTATTGAACATATCAACTAAAGGACTGGTATAGTCTTTGGCTGAAGTCGCTGGAGGCATCTTTGGTAAATAGTTAGAAAGGGAGTCATAATCTTTCTCACCCATATTGCTCCTCTTGATCATAGATGATGGCTGAGGTGTCCCAGATACTGGGGTAGAAATTGGAATCCTTATTTCTTCTATCATGTTCATGACTTTCTCTGGCACCTTGGTGGCATCACAACAGGTTTCCTGCCTCCTGGGCAGTTTGGAATGAAGTAATTCTGCTGACTGTAAGTGATAATGGTGTATGTGATTTGCAAAGCTACAGTGTTTGTGCACAAGAAAGCAGAAGCGTCTTTACTCTTCAAGCAGAGCTTCTTTGCAACCATCTGCAATGAATTTGTGGATTTCACTCTGGCGAGAAGTAACAGTCTCTACATACTCAATTTCTTTGTGTTTGTATTTTAGTGAATTCGGTCCTCCTTGACTTTTCATTCAGATCTTATTCATTTTGGCTTGAGAATTCTCCAAAGAATCTAATTTGCTCTTGTGTTCTGCTTGGTTATCTTTTAAGAGTTGCATTCATATATTTTACATAAAGATCTGTTTTCTTCTCCAGTTCATGGATGATCTCCTTATGGAATTTTATGAAATTTTCATCAAGGGTCTCATTGAGTTTCTTGTGGGTGCTTGAAATCTCTATGAGGACATGGCCCAGCTCAGTTGACAACACGGACCCAGATGCCATTTCACCGATTTTGGCCACTCCATCATAGTAGGCTTTTCCTGCCACAATCATAGCATTAATAGCTTTTTCATAATTTTTTCCTAGGTTTATTAAATTCCTTAGCCCAGGATTGAACTATTCCATGACATTCTGGTAGGTGCTCTCCGTGAGCCGGCTCACCTCCTCTGGCCCTCATGACATAGCTGCAGTGGCCAGGCAGGCACGCAAGGGAAGATGCTGCGGGGCCTCGTGGCTGCCCGACCCAGGGCAGCGGGAGGGCCGGGGAGCGACTGAAGAGGGGCCCTCGAGGATCAGCCGCCAACCCTGGAGAGTTTGTGCTGGTCCCTGCTGCCAAGATACAAAAACTTGCAAAAGAAATTACAAACCTGTATAAATGCATGGATATAAAATAACAACCTTTTGAACAACCAGTGGGCTACAGATGAAATTAATGAAGAAATAAAACAATACCTACAATTCAATGAAAATGCAGAAACAACATATTGTAATCTGTGGCATGCAATGAAAACAGTCTTAAGAGGGAAATATATAGCAATAGATTGTCATATCAGGAAAACAGAAAGAGCACAAATAAACAACCTAATGCTTCATCTCAAGCTTTTAGTAATAGAAGAGCAAGCTAAAACCAAAGCTCATAGAAGAGAGGAAATTGCAAAGATTAGAGCAGAAATCAATGCAATTGAAACTAAAAAAAAACATGAAGAATTAATGAATTAAAAAGCTGGTTTTTTGAGAGAATAAACAAAATTGACAAACCACTAGCTAACCTTATGAATAGAAAGAAAAAACCCTCAAATTCACACAATAACTACTAAAAAGGGGGTAATTACCATAAATCCCATGTAAATTCAAAAGATCATGAATACCTACTTTGAAAATCTCTACTCACATAGAGTGGAAAACACAGAAGAAATGGACAGATTTCTAGAAACATATGAACTACCAATGCTCAACCAAGGAGATACAGCAATTTTGAACAAGCCAATATCAGCTATTGAAATTGAAAATATGATTAAAAACTTAGCAACAAACAAAAGCCCAAGTCCTGATGGACCCATTGCTGAATTCTACAAGAAATTTAGAGAAGATTTGATGCCAATACTACTCAAACTCTTCAATGAAATTGAAAATAAAGCAATTCTCCCTAAATCATTCCTGGAGGCAAGTATTATTCTGATACCAAAACCCAAGAAAGATCCAACCAAAAAGGAAAACTATAAGCCAATTTCACTAATGAACATTAATGCAAAGATTCTCAGTAAAATATTGGCAAAGAGAATGTGGCAAATCATCAAGAAGATTATACATCATGACTAAGGGATGGTTTAACATAAACAAATCAACAAGTGTAATACACCACATCAATAGAGCCAAAACCAAAAACCACATGGATGCAGAAAAAGCTTTTGATAAAATCCACCACATGTTCATGATAAAAACACTTCAGAAACTCAGAATCCATGGTGTCTACCACAAACTTATAAAGGCCATCTGTGACAAAGAATAGCCAACATTATACTAAATGGACAAAAAATGAAATCTTTCACTTTAAAATCAAGAACAGAGTTCAGTGCTGAGGTCCTGGAGCTGAGCACACCTCTAGTTTCTGTAACTTCTTACTGGGAGATGAAAAGGATCCTCAGACACCTTCAAGCACTGCAAAGGAGACAGTGAACTTTGAGGATGTAATTGTGAATTTCACCCCAACAGAGTGGGATTTGCTAACTCCATTCCAAAAGAAGCTCTACTGAGGTGTGATGTGGGAAACATACATGAATATTACTGTGACTGAAAGAATATGGCATAGCTAACAAATTAAAGAAAAGGAAAATTTGCTCAACAAATCTAAGATATGATGAAGACAATTATTTGAGAATTGAAGAACAGCAATACAAATGTAATGAAGATGTAGAGACCTGCAGTGATTTCCAGCCCTTTCAGAAGCATGAAAGGAGGAAGACTGCAGAGAGACCTTGCCAATGTGGGCAATGTGGGGTGGACAGCTCTTATCTTAGTGAACAAACTCACCCTGGGCAGAAAACTTTTCTAGGTAAGAAAAGTGTGAAGGCCTACACAGCACCTAATAGTCATCATCTCTATGACAGAAATCACAGTTTGGGGAACTCATATGTACAATACCACTATGAGAATAGTTCTATTTCTTCATACCATATTGAAAAAGATGTTAGAAAATATGGTGGAGAGTAACACCATATAACTGAGAAATGTGCAGAAGCATTATCTTGCAATAATTGCTTTAAAAACATAAAAATAGCCACACTGGAAAGCAACCATATGAATGCAAGCAATGTGGGAAAATATTCAGTACATGCAGTGGCTGTCAAAGACATAAAATGATTCACACAGGGGAGAAACCCTACGTATGCAACAAATATGGGAAAGCATTCAGTAGAGCCTCAAATTATAAAATACATGATAGAACTCACACTGGGGAGAAACCATTTGTATGTAAGCAATGTGGGAAATCTTTCACTCATAATGGTGCCCTTATTAGACATGAAAGAATTCACACTGGGGAGAAACCATTTGCATGTAAGTAATGTGGGAAATCTTTCACTCAGAATGCTATCCTTACTAGACATGAAAGAATTCACACTGGGGAGCAACCATTTGTATGTAAGCAATGTGGGAAATCTTTCACTCATAATGCTACCCTTTTTAGACATGAAAGAATTTACAATGGGGAAAAACCCTACCTGTGCAACAAATGTGAGAAAGCATTCATTAGATCCTCACCGTGAAAAAACGTGATAGAACTCCCACTGGGGAGAAACCATTTGTATGCAAGCAATTGGGAAACTTTTCAGTAACAATGGTGCCCTTATTAAACATGAAAGAATTCATAGTGGGGTGAAACCCTATATATGCAACAAATGTGGAAAAGCATTCATGAGAACCTCATATTATAAAATACATGATAGAATTCACACATGGAAGAAACTCTACATATGCTAGCAATATGGAATATCTTTCAATTAAATGGTACACTTATTAAACATGAAAGAATTCACACAGGGGAAAAACCCTATGTATGCAAGAAGTGTGGAAAAGCATTCATGGGAGCCCCAGATTGTAAAATACATGATAGAACTCACACTGGTGAGAAACCATTTGTACATAAGCATTGTGGGAAATCTTTCAGTGCAAATGGGAACATTATTATTCATGAAAGGACTCACACTGGGTGGAACCTCTATGGGTAGAAACAATGTGGCAAAGCATTCAGTATGCAGAAGTGGGAAAAGAAACCCTACTATCTATGTAAACAACTTGGGATATTTTTCAGCTATAGTAGTAGCTTTTGTGTATATAAAAGGATTCACTCTATAGAAAAACCTTATCAATATGAGAAATGAGGAAATGGATTTGTGGATAAATTCTTACTTTATAAACATAGAAGATCCCACACTGGGAAGAAAACCTATTAACATAAGAAATGTAGGAAAACTTTCCACAACCACAGAGACTGTCACTACATGAATGAACTCTCTCTGTGTAGTAATTCTTTGCATTTGAAAAATGGTGGATAGCATTTAGTGCACAAATATACCATCGAATAGAGAAATTATACCCA
This sequence comes from Hydrochoerus hydrochaeris, assembly GCA_004027455.1. NCBI lineage: Eukaryota > Metazoa > Chordata > Mammalia > Rodentia > Hydrochaeridae > Hydrochoerus > Hydrochoerus hydrochaeris. The sequence goes on from PVLA01017586.1 coordinate 15,839, forward strand.
CAAGGAAAAAACCCTATGTATGTAACCGGTATGGAACAGATTTACTGCAGTGTTTCCCTTTTACAAACATAGGATTCTCCTCACACTGGGGAGTAACTGCAAGTAAGAAATATTTGGTAAAAGTTCAGCCCACAGAGGTGCTAACCTTCTGAATGATGTCATATGGTGGCCCGAGCCTATGTATGCAATTTGGGAAAGCATTCAGTACTCATGCTTATTGTCATACATTTGAAAATAATAATAATTAAGTGAAATAATACACATGTAACCATTTAGAAATTACCTAGAAAATTACTTATGTGGTAGAGACCTGTTAAAAATAGTATAAAACTATTGCTGTGATTATAGAACAGCTGTTCATAGAAGTTTGTTTGGAAACACTCTCACACACAGAGTTATCCTAAAACGCTTCTGTTTCTTTTTTTATAAGTCACATGTAAATATCTGATTATTTCTCTGTAGTCTTAATAAAAAAATTACACTTTTAAAAGAAAAAAAATCAAGAACAAGATAAGGATGTCCACTATCACAACTCCTATGCAATATAGTTCCAAAAACACTAGCCAGGGCATTCAGAAAAGAGAGTGAAATAAAGGAATAAAGATAAGAAAGGAAGAAGTTAAATTATCACTATTTGCAGATGACATGATACTCTATATAGAAGACCCCAAAGACTCCATTAAAAGACTACTAGAGGCAATAAACAAGTTCAGCAGCATAGCTGGGTACAAAGTCAATGCTCAAAAATGAGTAGCATTCATGTACACAAAGAAAAGAGTCACCGAGAGAGAAATTATGGAAATATCACCCTTTACAATAACATCAAAAAAGATGAAATACACAGGAATCAACCTAACTAAGAATGTAAAAGATCTATTTGCTGAAAATTATACTACACTGAAAAAGGAGATTGAAGAGGATATTAGAAAATGGAAGGATATTCCTTGCTCTTCACTAGGAAGAACCATCATTGTGAAAATGGTCATATTCCCCAAACTGTCATACAGATTTAAAGCAATCGCAATCAAAATACCATTGACATGCCTCACAGAGCTAGAGAAAACA